>PVIR01012381.1:0-44094 GCA_004026965.1 Petromus typicus
TCCTCAAGCTAAGCTCAGAAATGGGTTCTCCCCAGCTGAACCTCTCGTGTGCCGGACCACAGGTGTGCAGCACCACACCTGGCCCCAGCGCTTGTGTTCTGGCCCGGTGCTGCTCCAAATTTTCTCTTAGATGTCTAACAGTTGGTAGGCAACATCTACCCTCTTTCCTCTTCTCTTTGAGCTGCCTAACGAGGTGAGATTATAACTCTCACAGCATCCTGGACGCTGACACAGAACAGGAAGCTGCACGCGGCTGCTGACCCAGAAACCAAACGTCAGAGCCCAGGCAGTGGGGATGGGAGCACCTGGGTCCCTGGCTCCTGCCCGAGGGCACCTGCACTCACTGGGCATGCCATCCTGCTCCTGGAGGCCTCTGGAGTCTCCATGCAACTGTTACGCTGCAGGTGAGGGAAGAGAGGTGGTGGCTCCATGGTGAGTGAGAGATGGTGACAAGACGGGGAGGGGGCCTGGCCCGGGGGCAGTGGTGGCAATGGGCATGGGACACGTCCATGCCAAGCTGAGGATGGTTGGCAGGCTGTGGGACCCACAAGATGGAGAGACAAGGGAGCAGAGGTCCCCAGCCTGGACAAGGGACAGGATAGTTCTGGGCAGGAAGCTTTGGGTGAGAACTCTGTGTTCCAGCAGGAAAAAACATTTGCCCCAATTCTGGTCCTGTCTTCAGAGAGCAATGAGTAGCTGTCAGAAGGTGACATCTGGGAAGACCCTGGGCAGCCTCAACTCCCTTAACAGGCTTGAGCGGGTCAAGCTGCCCTGTGGGTATGAGGCTTCCCATGCCAGGGCACAAGGGTGCTTCTCCGGGCCAGCCTGCTCCTACACACAATTCAAACTGACCCCTGCTCCAGCTGGAAGCCTCGGGGCAGGGGGCAGGGAGCAGCCCCTGGGGTACCACCCTCTTTACGTCAGAGTGAGCTCTGTGGTCACAAGCCTCAGCCCTGAGCACCTCCGGGTCCTGCAAGGGAAGTTATATTGTCTGAACTGGCCCCTTCCTCTCTGATTTCTCTGCCTCATGACACCATGCAGCCAGCACATGGGCTGTGCATAGCACCCTGGCCCTGAAACCTCAGGGCACAGGTACCTCCAGTGCCAGGACAGTGCACACTTTCTATGGCTTCCACAGTGTTAGCCTCCTATCTCCCACCACAGGACATGGCTCCTCACATCAGTCAGTGAATAGCTGGATGCCATAAGGGTTGAGCCCCAGATGTCACCATGGTGGCCAGCAGAGTGGAGGATGCAGTGCCTGGGGTGGCTGCTCCCTCCCTGTACAGCATGTGGCCCAGGAGGGGTCACAAAGGGGCAGCACCAGCAACAGCCCTTGAAGGCTAAGTAGGAGTTTCCCAGGGAGAAAAAAGGGAGGAGATGTACAGAGCAGCACAGGGGTGTGGCTGGAGGGAGGGGCCTATGGGATACCAGCTTCCAGCAGCACACCCCACAGTCTGAGCCCCAGGGGAAGATTCCAGCCTGTGTGTGCACCACCATGCCCAGCCTCGGCCATCTCATCGGCAGCACAAGAGGGGCAATGTCCAGCAGCTTAGCGTGGCCACCACTGCCTTGGATGTGGTCTTAGTGGCCATACTCCTGGGCCTATGGGTCCAAGAGTCAGCTCTAAAACTTTTCCTAAGATCCCTTTGGTTCCTGGACCCAAAGACTCTTTCTTCCAAAGCAATAAGACCTCCTAGAGGCCGGAGCTGGAGCTTGGCCCCAGATCGAGTCCAGCATGGCCACAGGACAGCCACAATGCGAGCCTGGACAAAGCCTGAACCCTGTGCCTCTGGGTCCCCCAGCCATAAAGCAGGACATGCTCAGCCATACCCCAGGAGGCCCTCGGGGCCATGACCACTTCCAGGACTCGACCTGGCATGACACAGGGGTGCTACTGGCTGTCTCTGCTGAGGCCCTGGTGGGAAAGTCTGGCCAGATGTTACAGTGGACATCAGATGTCCCCTAAAGTCTCCTGTGACGGGGCTCTGGAAGGGGTTCATCTCCCTCCTCAGCTCATCTTTTCTCTCTGCTTCCCGTCCACCATGCTGCAAGCAGCCCTTCCCATTGGACACTCTACCACGCTCCTCACCTAGGAGCCAGCTAACCACAGACTGAAACTTCCACAAACCGTGAGCCAAATAAACCTCTCCTCCTTTGAGTTGTATGTGTCAGATGTGGGTGTCCCAGCAAGATCAACTAAGATACTTACTCAGGACCAGGAGGAAAGGGTCAGGGGCCTTAAACACCAAGCACATCACTTACCCAGCGTCAGACAGTTTGGAACTCTCCACAAAATACACACACTCTTTCTTCTTGATGTTTTCAGGGATCCATGAACTCAGATGCTCCTGCTGTGGGTAGAAAGGGCACCTTGAGGCCCTAGGTGGTCAGTCATGAGCCTCCCTGGACCTGACACAGCTCTCTGCCATGCTCACGTGGACCCAGCACAACCCCAAGGTGCGGCACACTTGGCCAGCAGGGAGGGTAGGTGGGTTCAGCAGAGGGAACAAATCTGTGATGTTTCTTCTGGACCCATGTGAAGGGGCCCTTCACAGTTTCTGTGTGCACCTCAACTTCCGTGGGGCAGAGTCATGACAGAAAGTGTGCAAGGGAAGACCCAAACCCCCTGCTTTGCCTGCTGTCTGAGAACCGCGCACCCCTCCCACTCGCAGGACAAGGCCCCTACATCATTCATGTGGGCTTTCAACCTGCTTTATGGAGAGAGCCGGCTGCACAAAGTAAAGTGTGGGAAATCACTGTGCAGCAGTGTGGGGGTGAGCGCCCCACAGCTCAGGGCCAGTGCTCACCACAGATATTTCCCAAGCAGACTGCAAGGGGAAGTGACAATGCAGTCCCCAGGGGGCAAGGAGCTCCCTGCCTGCATCTTCCAGCCCCCAACCCGGGTGTTTCTGGGCTGCAGCCCTGGGTTGCCAGGCCCTCTCTGCCAGACAGGAAACATGCCCACCCCAAGGTCCCTGCCCCGCCCCCAGGGCTGGGGCTGGCCTGGCTGATGACAGGCCCCCCCAGCCACCTCTGTGGCCACACATACTTGCTGGGGATCCCCAGGGCAGATCACCTTCTCGGTGCCACTGAAGGGACACTGCAGCCTCCTGCTCTTGCACAGGCTGCTGTTGCTCCGCCGGAGGTTGGGGACCACGCCCAGACCGGCCACTCTCCGGGGCTGCACCCCAAAGCCATCCTCCTGCTCAGAGCCAGCCTTCCTGGGGGCTGAGGGCTCCATCCTGCCCCACAGCTCCAGCTTCTGCCTGCCTGTCCACCTCCTTCAGGGCCAGCTTCTCTCCAGCTCCAGAGGCTAGGCGTTCGGGAGACACCACAGCAAAGCGGAGGCCGCTGAAATAGAACAGAAAGAGGAAGGTGAGACAGATGTCCTTAAGTGAGCTGGCCACACGCTTCCTCCCGGGAGCCCCCACCCCAGAGTGTCATTCCCCTCGCTGCCCAGGCTCTGTCTGGCCTGGCAGCACATACATGCAGGACTCACAGCCCCAGTCACAGGGCAGCCCTATGGGTCTGTGGGTGCACCACAGACACCGGAGAGCCCAGACTGATGACCAGAGGGACACCAGGGGGCCTGTGATGCCCTTTGTGCAGCCCTAGTCCCACATCTCACAGCTCCTGATGTGAGTCCAGTCCTTTCACTTTCCAGAAAGAAAAGAGAAGCCCCCATGGCCCACGGCGAGTTTCAGAAAGTACCGCAGCCCTCACCCGAGGGACGAGCCCCCATCACAGTGAGCCGTCACCTCCATCCCTCTTCCCTGCCATCATCGAGGCCACACACATGGGAGCGCGTGTGTCTGAGTCCTGCAGGTTTCCCTGGACCGTGGTGCCCGAGCTGCTCTCCTAGGGACATCACGAAGCATTGTGGAGGGCCGGACTGTGCCAGACCCTGTTTTGTGCCCCAGTGGGGGCAGTCTCAGTGAGGCCAGGTAGCCCAGGAAGCTACTGGTCCAGGGACCCTGGTGGCCAAGGGCAGGGTCTGAAGCCCTTTCCAGCAGCACTCATCTCCAGCCACATCAAGTGGCCAGACACATGTCCTTGCCCACATGCAGAGCACCTGTTCCCTGAGCCTGTGCAAGGCCCCTCAGCTCGTGTTGGCCCCTGGGGGTTCTGATGACCTTGGAAAGACTCTCAGTTCCCCTGCTCGCCTCCTCCTTCACCCTGCCGCACAGCCAACCTCATCCTCAGACTCGAGGGCAGGGCAGCCTGTTGGGCCCTGCACAGCTCTGGGAGAAAAGAGGCCATCTCATCCCTGGTGGCTTTTCAGGGTCCTTGCTGCCCTGAACAGCAGCTTACCTGTGCCCCAGCCCACTCCAGAGGCCAGCAAATAAGTGAGACATGTCCCCGCAGGGCAGAAGACAGCAGGTCAGCTGCAGGGGACCTAGCCTAGAGGTGATTAGCTTAGGACAGTCCCCTGGAAATGCTAATAAGGAGGGACCGGCATGGGAATTAGCGTGTGCCATGGAGACTTGTCGGTCCTAAGGACCCTGATGTGTTCCTGGTGATGCCAGACAGGTAGGTAGTGGACACAACCAGCCTAGGGATAAAGCCACATATCCAAAATGGCGCACATCGCCTGTGAGCGAGGACAGATGTCAGCGCATGTTCATCACTGCTCCTTAGTTCTCAGACCCAGAGCGACTCAACAGAGCACAGCAACAGGTCACGTGTGGTGCCCGGTCCTGCTGACATGTGGCCCCATGGTGTTCATCCCAGGGTGAGGCACCAGCACTGTGGCCAGCAGGGCCCACAGCCAGGGACGTCAGGGTAGGAAGTGCTCTGTGGAGACCCCGGCCTGGGGCTGGGACCTGGGTTAATGAAGAGCTCATAGAAGGACAGGAAGACACTGCGCCACCCCGAGTAACTCTGAGCAAAACAGCGATAAGCCTCACATAACCCCATTCACCAGCCTGAGAGCGAGTGTGGGTTCATAAAAGGCTCCCAGACCGGCCCTCAGGTGATGCCTGCTTTCCCGCTTGAAAGGGTGACTTGCTCTTGCTCCACCAGGACGTCTGCACATCTGTGTGCCTTGACTGTGCTCCTCGAGGGCAGCAAGGCAGTGGGTAGGACCTGGTTTCCAGGTGACAGTCACATTCCTGCCCTCTGGACAGCTGCTGTCTCAGCACACACAGGGGTCAAGCGCATCTCTCACACCTCAGGTGCACAAAGCCCAGGGAGTGTGGCCATGGCACCTGCACCTTCACATTGTAGGGACAGAAAGGTGGGGGAGCCCAGAGTGAATCAACCTTACAGAAAACGATGCCACCCCAACTTTTTTACATAAGCATGTGGTTGGTCACCTTCCTGTCTAGCCACCCTGATTTACAGCTAAAATTCTCCAGAATCACCGGGGAAAGGTGTGATTGCTGAGAGCCTCCGAGACCAAGGATGGACAGACATCTACCCAGCATGAGACAGCACTCACCCGGATACAGCATTTACAAACCACCTGACCACAGTGGTGTCTGAAGCTGCTGCCACAGAGGGAACAGGTGGAGCAGTTGGACACAGGTACATCTCCCAGGGTGCTCTGCGTGGTGCCTCTGGGGGAACCCCCAGAAAGAGCACAGATGCCCGGCTGGGGCAGCGCCACACCTGGCAGCCCTCATGGTGGGCAGCAGCTCCCCCATCCAGAAGGACCCAGAGCCAGAGTAAGACCGGGTCACAGCCTCTCCGCTTGTACTCGGCACCCCACCCTCCTGCCCAAAGTCATCCGTGGGGAACCAGAAGAAAAAGAGAGGGCTTTCTCTGTGGGGGGCCCGTGTGCCCCTCCCGGTGACTGGGATGGCCCCAGCTCACTGTCCCTTCCTGTAACCCTGCCTTCTCCCAGCTCCCCAGATCCTTGCATCCTGGCTGTGAACAAATCTCTGGGCACAGGCACGAAGAGACAGAGACGGAGAGAAGGACCGGGAGGCGCAGCAGGCCCTGTATTCTCTCCTGGGAGGGTCCAGAGCAGGAGCCCCTGATGCTGCCAACACCGCCAGCAACGGTGAGCGCGGGCCGACCCATGCCTGGGTGCGCACCACAGCAGAGCCCACAGCCCGGCCTCCCCTGCGCGCGCTCCCCGCGTCCAGGACTGACCCGACAGCTTCCAGCCGGCGCCACGTTCCCGCGATCCCGCGCTCCTCGCCCGACCCGCGCGCACCAGAGTACCTGCACTGAGGCCCGGCAGCCGCCAGCACAGCGGCTGCAGCACCGCCAGCACAGCGGCTGCAGCACCGCCGTGGCCGGCCACCCGCCCGCATCCCAGCGAGCAACGTGCGCCCCGCCCGCGCCGTGCGCCAGCCGCCCCAGAGCCCGCAGCGCGCTCTGCGTCACTCAGGAGAGTGAGCCGGCGCGTGCTGCAGCCCTGCCTCCCCGACACCCTGGGACCTGGTGTACTCATGGCCAGCGCCAGTGACCAAGGTCTCCCTTTAAATGTGCGGTTGTGATTGTCTGCAGTCCCAAACCCTGGGGAGGAACAGGGCAAGGGATCCCGGGCAGACCTGGGCTCAGGGAGTGGCCCTTCAGGACACCTCCCCTTGGGCCTCTAGTGAGTCCTCACATCCAGCTGACCCAAAGACACATCCGGCCTGAGGCCTTCTCTCCAGTCTCCACTCCGGTAGGGCGCTGAGCAGCCAGACAGCAAACTGCACTGACAGCTGAGCACTGCAGGCTTGCAGGTCCTTTGCCCGGCTCTGAGCTGAGTAGCTTCATTCTGGTCCCTGCAAAAATGGCAGTGGCTTCCCACGCCAGCCAGGCCTTTGGCCACCCCTCTGTCGCCCCACAAACACCCTACCCTTCTGTCCAACCCAGCAGTCTCAGGTGCCACTGGCTCCCGGCTTCAGTCCAGGGAGTGAAGCAGCCCTGTGGTCCCAGTCCTGGAATGGGGGATCTGCGTGCCTCCTGCCCCACCCACCACCCCAGGCCAACATCCAGGCCCTGCCCACAGCACCTGCCTTCACCAGAAGACCCTTCACAGGCCCTGCCCACCCTCTACCAGCCAGTAGGGTGCAGGTGCCGCAGCTGAGGGTGCTGTGATCCACTACCTCGTGGGAAAAGTGGTCACCCCTTAGACTTTCTCAACTCTGACATGCATAAATGCAACGGAGCCTGTCCTCTACACCAGCTGGCACCATGGGCCACAGAATGAGCCAGTGAGTGGCTGTTGCTTCCATGGCCCTGCCCTGGTGGGCTCCAGGCTGCCAGGGGCCCACAGACCTCTGCCTTGTTCACCGCAGCATCCAAAAACCGTGCCACCCAGGAAGCACCTTATGAGCACCCGTAGGGCAACCTGCCATACCCCAGATAGGTGCTTTAGATGCTAGTTATGGGACCGGAAGTTGAGACCCACCCAGGTGAGCTCAGCCCTGCCCAGCACTGCTTCCCCAGGTTCCTGCTGGCCTGAGAGCTGTCTCACTAACTAAAAGTACTATGAACCTGTTAATATTTCATAAGACTCTAACGACTGCTGAGCTGACTGATGGCGGCGGGATGAGGTTGCCAAGACCCCAGGGCCTCTGTGGAGCCAGCTCGAGGTGGTGGTTAATAGGCTGAGCAGCTTCTGTTCTCATCCTCCTCAGCGCAGCTCCTTCCTTTGGCAGAAAAACCACAAGTTTTACAAGAGGCCCAGATTCTGTCTGCTGAGACGCTGTGGCAATGGCCGTTACCAAATATCCTTTACAGGAAAATGAAGGAGCTCTGACCACAGCCGCCAAGGCAGCACGTACTGAGCTCCACGGAGCATCGCCACAAGGCACAAGGAGTTTCTCATGCACAGACATTGTGCCCCAGATACAAAGTCCCCTGCTCCAGCAGCAAAAAGAAAAACCACAATTAGTGAGGGAGGAACAGTGAGCTGACGCATTCAGATCCCAACGGCACAGAGGAGCAGAGGCAGCGAGGAGACTGCGGGAGAAGGGTGGGCTGGGGCCAAGTGAACAGGCAGCTTCCCTGCCCGGGGCTGGGGCCTCTGTCCGGAGGCCCACACTCTGCCCGTGGGAGCTGTAAGCAGTGCACAGACGCAGGCCATGGCCATCCACCCTCAAACTTCACTTCCCAAGACGGGCAGAGACTGAGAAGGGCTGAGCTTCTCTCCCTGGCCTGCAGCCGTGGCTTCGGATGGGGTGTCTCCTTCCCCTTGTTCTCCTGCCCCTGTGATGTCAACATGCCAACAGCTTTCAGCAGCATAACTGCAAAGGACTGTGACTAAAATGTACAGGTGCGGTAGTGCCAATCAAGACAGGAAGACAGCAGCTAGTGCAGTATAGAACTCTGTTGGCAGCAATGCCAGCCAGACTTTGATCATGGTGTCACACCTGTGGGTGACAGTGACCAGAACTGGGAATGACTCAGGGCCTAACTGAGCAAAATCCAACAGATTTGAGCTGCTGCTTTTGCCAGGGCGGGCATGGCCTTTGCCACAAGGTTCTGGCCAGGTCTTTGAACACTGGGTCTGGGACATGGAGCAGCATAGCGCAGGCGAGGGCTGGCTGGATGCCCTCCACACACGCCAGGAAGACTTGGTTCCCAGGACCAGTGATCGGCAGAGGTCATCCAGAGTGAGCAGGTCATGAGGGCAGGGATGCAGCGGGATTCATGTGCCCGTGCACAAACAGCCTGTCAGACACAGACAGGAGGAAGGTGGACACCAGAATTGCCGCACCTGGACTGTGGACTTCTGGCCTCCAGAACATCAAATTTCCACCTGCATCATTTAAGCGCTATCTGTGGGATTCTGGTGAAGTGACCTAAACAGATGAGCCGTCCCCCAGCCATAGTGAGGGAGACATGGCCCAGAAGACAGGAAGCCGTGCCAGCCCCAGCTGGGAGCGGCCAGCACGTGGTCCCCAGGTGGTCCCTGTGGTCAGGCAGAGCACCGAAGACTGCCATGTGCTCAGAGGCTGGGGCCTCAGGAGGTGGGGGAGACAGATCTCAGCTGCTGAGGGGTCTATCACCACCCAGTAACAAGGGCAATGCAAACATGTCCTTTCTCGCTGATAAACCCTGAAGAATGGGCAGAGATGGAGCTAGAACACAGGGAAGCATGGCTGTGGGCAGGGTGCGAGGCGTTCTGGGAGAAAACAGAGGTCTTCTGGGAGCTGCTGGGTTTGGGGCCGTTTGTGAGCCAGCACAGGTCACTGACAGGTGCCCGACATATGCAGTGGACAGGTCACCGAAGGGCAGGGGCAGGGAAGAAGGAGGCCAAGTTGGGGCCTGGGGCCAGTCCAGATCACTTCCAGATGGCAGGGGTGCCTCCCCAGTGCCGGCCTCCAGCTGTGTGGAGCTGGAGCAAGACATGGCATCGGTGCACCCATGAATGTGGTCCTTGGTGCCAGGGCCATGCCAGAGTCATCCCAGCAGGTTCAAACCAAAAGGAGAGTAGGAGCACAGCAAAGTCACTGCCACGCTCCAGGGTAGCAACGTGGGCCTCATGGTCATTGCCTGCAAAGTAGGGAGGATGGGCTGGGCAGAGGGGCAGCATCTATGGCAGCAGTGTGCCCAAGGCCCCCATGCACCCTGAAGCTCAGACGCCAGTCAGCCACGTGGAGTTCCTCCCTTCTATCACCACAAGTGACAAGTGCGGAGGGTGTGGCCAGGCCAGCAGCTCCCTCAGTAAGACAGAGTTCATGGAGGGGTCAATGAGGACTGTCGGGGTGAGGGGGATGCAGGTGACCAGTGACACACCTGAAGTGGCCCACAGGGCCTGCCTGGCCCCACTCCCACTAGCTGTCCTGCCAGAGGGCACAGAAGGGCATATTCAGACCTGCAGGCACCCAGGAAGGGGGGGCATCCCAGGGAGTGAGTGCCAGCTGGGTCCTTGTTGGGAACAAGGACGAATCTGTGACAAGGAAAAGAAGCAAGGGCACAGGGAGGGGTCTGTGCTGCTCAAAGTTCCCGTAACTCCTGAGTGTGGGAAAAGCCATATGTCCTCAAGGGCGAGTCTCCCGCTGCTCCAGGCTGACCTTGAAGGGCTCCATATCCCCATAGCAGGCATCTCTTCCCCCAGCCTGTTTTCCTAGGAGAAATATCCAGGTACAGCCCTCGCCCTATTGGCATCGTCAGACACAAGACAGGTGCCCAACAGACCCACCTAATACCCTGCCTGACATCACTGACTCTTGACCTGCACTATCTCTCACTCTGACCACACCTGGCCAGGTGCATGTGGAGGTGGGAGCGCCACCTGAGCTAAATCCAGAATGAGCAGAGCAGCAACTCCAGAGCCTTGTCCTGTCAGCTGGCAGTGGATATGACACATGACACTTCTGGTGTGCCTGGTCCCCAGAAGAAGAGGAGGGAGCTGGCTGGAGCCTGAACCTTCTCACCCCCTGCAGGATGAAGTGGGTATTTCCACACCAGGTCTCAGTTCCAGCTCCCGGGGCAGCTGCCAGCTGCAGCCGGCAGTTCTGGTCCCAGTCCCCATTGCAGCCCCTCTTGCCAGAGGCCCTGTGCAAGCTCATGCAGCCTGAGCCTGCAGGAACCCTACTGCCTGCACTTCTGGTGGAACAGACCCTGGGGTCTATACCTTTTAGTCCCAAATGTTCTCGGTCTGCTTGGTGCGAGACACGGATGGCACTGCTCCGCTGCTCTGTCCTCCCAATTCCTACACCCCCACCCCCAACCTGAGCACAGCACCCTCCCCTTCCCCAGCTTCCGGCTGTCATGTCCCCAGCATGTTTCCCCCATGCAACCAGCCCCCAAGGCACCTGTAAACACTACCCTTTGGTATTCAGTGGCCTTACACTTCCAAGATAAGAGCCATCTCCTGCCCTCTTATCTGGCACTGTCACGGGTAAGGATTCTGTCACAGGTTTGGCAGAAGGCAGGAAGCGGCTCCTAAAGTCAGTGTGTACTTGGGCTCTGACCAAAGCTATTAGACAGCTCACAAGCTGTCTCCAAAAGCTTGAGAGGCGCTAACGCTGTTTTGTGGGGGCAACCTTGCTGATGGCTGCATCAGCGAGACTGAAAACCACTCACAGCACCCGAGTCCAGCCACACACCACAAAAGGGACAAAATTTGGAAACAGTAAACATTAAATTACCCTGGGAGTGCATCGCTCCTTTAGAATTCTCTAGACTGTCTGGTAATAAAAATGGTAGGGTTGAGTGGAACGGGGAGACCCCGTGAGGAAGTCCCGCTATGAGAAAAGGCAAACTTCTCTCCTCCGCCAGGCACAAGATCTGTCATGCCATAGGTTCCCACACAGGCAGTTCCTCCACCAGTCACAGGGACACCAACTCCAACAGGGAAAGAGGTGTTGCTGCCATGGTTTGGTTTAGTGACTCCTGGGGGCAGGGGATCAAAACTGACCCAAGGTTATTGTGGAAATCAATGTTTCCATTTGACCCAGCTATTCCCTTTATGGGTATCTTTTTTTTTTTTAAGACAGGGTCTCACTTTGTGGTTCAGGCTGGCCCTGAGCTCAGCCTCCAACTCACATCACGGCAATCCTCCTGCCTCTGCCTCCTGAGTGCTGGGATTACAGGCGTGAGCCACCACGCCCGGCACTGTGGTATGTGGTACTAGTTGCTGCTGGACGTGAGTCTCCACACCCAGCATTGTATGTGGTTACCGGGGATGGAATCCGGGTCCTTGCGCTTGCAAGACAGGCGCCAGAACCACTGAGCTATAACCCCAGCCCATCTTTCTGGGTATCTTCCTGAAAGAAAGCATCACACCACAGTGGTGTGCACACTCATATTTATAGTGGCACGGTTCATAACAGCTAAACCTTAGAAACAGCCCAAGTGCCCATCAACCAAGGAATGGGTAAAGATGTGACTAGTCTGCCATAAAGAAGGATGAGCTTCAGGGGCCGGGGAGTTAGCTCAGTGGTTCTGGCGCCTGTCTTGCAAGTACAAGGGCTCGGGTTCGATTCCCCGGCAACCACATATAATACTGGGCGTGGAGACTCACACCCAGCAGCAACCAGTACCACATACCACAGTGCCAGGCGTGGTGGCTCACACCTGTAATCCCAGCACCCGGGAGGCAGAGGCAGGAGGATTGCTGTGATGTGAGTTGGAGGCTGAGCTCAGGGCCAGCCTGAACTACAAAGCGAGACCCTGTCTCAAAAAAAAAAAAAAGATGAGCTTCAGACATTTATAGCTAAACGGCTAGATCTTGAGACGGTACTCTTAAGTGAAATAAATGAGACACACGTTTAAATCTAGCAGTTTCTCCGGTATGAGAAACTGAAAGTGGGAATAAAGACTAAAAGAATAGATATTGGGAAATGGGAAGAAAATGTTCACATGGAAAGGGTAACAAAGGAGAAGGGAGGGAGAAAGGAAAAAAGGGACAAGGAAAATAAGTAAAAATAGAAGTAATGAAAATAAAGCTTTTGTTTGTAGTGAGCAGAGGGCTTAATGGGTGATGGGAAAAGAGGAGGGATGTATTATGTACACGTACAAATTCCTTACCAGATATCATTATGTATGCCTAAAATGTACCAAAACTTTTCTGCAAAATAATTCCACAAAGTTAATTATTGTGTATCACAAAAATATTCAAAATTATCCTGATACTTGCTACATGGGGAGACTGTCGTTAAGACCATTTAAATAAAAGGGAGATACTGGCTTCAACTCCAAATGCAAAGAAAAGTGGAGATTTATATCCAAAGAGCACCAGTCAGGAATCTATGAATGGAAAATTACTCAGAGAAGTCACGAACAAGAAGGACGCCGCAAATTGGCTCTACGGAATCCCAAGGCAGGCCATGGTGATCTGATACCCAGGGAAAGGCACCGGGAACTTTAATCAGCTATGAAAGGAGGCTAAATACGACGATCCCGGACGACAGCCTGACTAAGCTTCAGTCAACGAGTCTCTGTGATCTCAATAGGCTTGGGATCCCAAATGCTTATCTTGATGCAAACTGTTGCCCCTTTCCATTATTTACTTCCGGTACTTAAGATTCGCACTGAGCTACACCCCTAGTCCATTTTTAAGTTTGGGACAGGGTCCCGCTAAGTGGCTGAACTGCCTGGGCTAGGTTCAAACGTGTGATCTTCCGGCTTTGGTCTCAGGCGCGCAGAAGAAACCCAGGCTCTCCAGAACAAAGGGTTTATTTGGGGTTAGCGAGTGCCTACGATCCAGATCAGGAGTGCTACGAAAGGCTCAGAGAGGAGCAGTCCAGGTGGACTGTCACCCACGTCCCGGAACTGCGCAGCTGAAGACGGCCCTTCTGACCCGGCCCAGGACGGCCTTCGGATTTCCGTAGCGTCGTCCCCCAGTCTTCGCGGCCTCCTGGCACGTCCTAGAACAGACCCCAGGAACTCAAGTACCTGTGACTCAGAGCCGTGAGGGAACCAAGCCGCCACGCCAACGCGCGGAGCCAAGGGTACACGGTACGGAGTCGCGTCGGAAAGCGTCATCACAAGCGCCTCGCACATGCGCAGAACCGGCACCTAGCCGGAGGGGAGGAGCGGGAAGCCCAGGCTGCTCCACTGCGCCCGCGCGGCTCCGCCCACCCACCAGATTTCCAATGGGCTCGCGGGATCCACCCCTGGCGACCCAGGCCCCACCTCCTAGAGACAGGCCGCTGAGGAATTGCCCCGGCCAAGATCTGAGACCCTGGGGCTGAGGGGAACGGCCGGGCCTGGGCTTCGCGCGCGGCCGTCATGAAGCTGACGCGAAAGATGGTCCTGTCTCGGGCCAAAGCCTCTGAGCTGCACAGCGTGCGGAAGCTCAACTGCTGGTGAGGCCTGGGCCCCAGGTGCTGCCCCAGGCAAGGCGGGTCGCCCCAGCGCTGGGGAAGTGGGAAGGGCCGGAAACACCCAGCCCGCGGTGTGTCCCAGCCCGTCCTCCCCACAGCAGCCTGTGAGTGGGGTCGCACCCCTGGCCCGCAGGCTGGGAAGGGGGGGGGTCACACGAACCCAAGTGCCCTGAGGCAAAAGTCGCGCCCCTCGCTAGGGATGTGCCCACCCTGGTTCCAGACTGCCTCGCCTGACACTCGCCTTTCGTAGGCCCCTCTGTGATCTTATGGCATTTGAAATTGCCACGAGTCTCGGTCGTCAGGCCTGCCAGTAAGATAGGTGCAAGGGGATAATCGCCATTTCTAGAGGGACAGAGAACTGAAACTAAAGCACCTTGGTCACTGGGTAGCCAAGGAAGTCTGTGTCCAGGTGACCCCGATCGGACATGACAGCAAGGAATAGGTGTTGTGAGGTCAATGCAGATTCTCAAGCAGGTGGCTGGTCATGTGGGCCCAAGAAGGACCAGACCTGCTAGAGGAGGTGGCCTGCAGTGAAGACCTGAAGAGGTTGCAGGTGACTCAGAGGCCCGCGCAGCTGCCCCAGCACAAAGGAGGGGCTCAGCGGGCACAGACCTGCCTCAAAGCAGTGTTCATTAAGAACCCTTTCCGGCTGCCCAAGCACATGTGGAGCCTTGGCCATGGTTTCTTTCTGTCCTTGGTCTAGACAATGCCCTGTTTTGTTGGGCATGAGTAGTCAGGGGTTTCTCTGTGTCAGAGAAACAACAACCCCATTTAGCCTTCAGAGCTGGCTTCATAAGTTGCATATTTAGCCTTTGAACTTGGCCCTGAATGAAGGCCGCCTTGTTTAGGTGTGGGAAGGTGAGTGTATGTTGTCCTGTCCTGCAAATGGAGCAGCCTTGCCCTCCCTCAGTCTGGAGGGCATCCCCAAGCATCACACACAGAATTTGCTACAAAGTCAACCCAACAGTTTTGACACCTTTCCCAGTTGTCTGAGCAAACTTTCTTTTTTACTGTGTAATTGAAATCCTACAATCTTAAGGTTTGCAAGCATCCATCATTAGTTCAGAAAATTGGGGATTTTTTTTTTTTTTTGTCAACTCTACTGAGATTAAAATACAAATGTCTTTTCTTTTCTCAGGGGCAGCCGTCTCACAGATGTAAGTATTTCCTCAATCATCTCATAGTCCCTGCCCCAAAAGCTGTGTCCTCTTCTGCCAGAGAATGTTGACATGGCCACGGGTTTCACCTCGTGTTGCCTCCTGGTCCTGCTGTGAGGAGAAGCACAGTGTCAAAGCTGTGCTCAGGGAAGGAGTCTCAGGATGGCTTGTCCTCAGAGCAGACATAATGGTCATCAGACACTGTGGTCAGCACCGGCTGCAGACCTTCACCTTCACACCCCATGTAGTAGACAGGCGGAATAGATGGACCTGGAGCCAAGCGTCTGTGAAGACCCTGGCATGGAGCACCTGGCACAGGACCCAAGCACCGCCTGCCCTGCTCCATGGAATCAGTAGTGTCCATGTGGTCTGAGACCCAGTCCCAAGCCTGTCACCCTTTGGCCTGGTTCTGCCAGCCTCTGAGGTCCTGGGGGACTCCAGTAAGGAATGCTCTTTGCAGCGGCAGCATCCATAAGAGTCTCACAAAGAAGACATGAGTGCCACTGACCCAAGCAGCCCACAGTAAGCAAGACCTGGGCTGCAGAGGGCAGCTGAGCCTGGGCCCAGCATGCCCTGTAGGACCGTCTCAAGCAAGGGCACACCCTGTCCTCTGAAGTCCAGTTGACCTGAGACATGTGGCATCAGGATGCCATCCATGCTGTGCTATGTCTGTCTGTCACGTTCTTCCCTCCCTAGATCTCCATTTGCCGGGAGATGCCCAGCCTGGAGGTGATCACGCTCAGGTACCTGACTACAGAACCGCTCTGGTTCCTGGGGCATGGGACCTGGGGACTGCTTCATCACTCCTCTGGGGCTCCAATGATAAGCAGGGGCCTGCCTGCGGCCACATCTGTCCCTGGGACTGCTCATTCTGTTCAGTTTCTCTGTGTCACTGGACCTGTCCCTGGTCAGGGTGTCAGCAGTTGGGGAGCATTAGAGGAAAAGTTTCCCATACCCCCAAATTTCCTCCTCACACCCTGTACCCAGGGAGGTGCTAATGAGTGTCCCTGCCGCCTAACAGATGCAGGGGTGTGTCTTTCAGGGTTAGCATGGTACTGTCGTCCCTTCCAGTACATGCCTACCTGGGATAACCCTGCAGGAAGGAGCACTTGGGGATGTGGTGCGTTGGGGGATCTTAGGGTGTGGCAAGGTGTGCTGGCTACTTGAGCTGAGGGCCCAGGTAAGTGGACACTGTGTTTTTGCGGTTGCTCACGTACCTACAGGGCAAAACGAAGCCCCATCCTTTGGTTCCTCCTGTGTGGGGTTTGGAAGGTGAGCACTCAGGTCTTCCTATGCATTTTTCTGGGAGTTTGGCCACAGCCTCCCAGGAGAGGGTGAAGCATCCGCCTGCCAGTGTTAACACAGTGAGGCTGTGGAGCTCCCGCACCTCAGGCCCAGGGACTTGGTACTAAGCCTGGCATCATCTCTGACCTTGACCCAATACACCAACTTTGCCCTATGTCTGAGGAGCAGGCAGGTGGCCATGGGCCCTGTGGGTGTGGTAGAGACCATAGCCACCTTGGAGGCCTGACCCAGAGAGTTGAAACGGTTGCTAATAGCTCCGTTCCACAGCGTCAACAGTGTCTCGTCCCTGGAGCCCGTGAGCTGCTGCCGCCGCCTGAGCGAGCTCTACCTGAGGAAGAACTGCATTCTCAGCCTGGACGAGCTCTTCTACCTGAAGGAGCTGCCACACCTCAGGGTGCTGTGGCTGGCTGAGAACCCGTGCTGTGGCCCCAGCCCACACCTCTACCGCATGACAGTACTGCGCAACCTGCCACACCTGCAGAAGCTAGACAACCAGGGTAGGTGCCTGCAGGCACGGCCTCCACCTCCTCTCCTGCCTCCTGGGCCATTAGTGGCCTGCCCAAGCACAGCTGCATGATGCCCTCCAGACTTGTGCTTTCCCCTTTTCCCTGAGGGGTAGCACTGCTCTGGGCATCCAACATGCACCATGTGGGAACACACATGTCCGGAGGCCAGGCCCCTGGGCACTGCCCACGGTGCGCAGTGCCCATGTGCCTCTTACTGGGTCAGGGGCTGCACAGCTGCTCACTCGCTGCCCATGAGAGCTGCCAGGCTCCAGCCCACCCACCTCTTCACAAGCAGTCCTGAGCCTGGCTCCCCTAGCAGGGCAGGGCTGTGAGGGGGAGGCAGACCCAGTGTGCATCGGAAGGCAGCAATACACCTCTCATGCCCTTTCTTCCTCTGGCCTTCACCCCCAGCGGTGACCGAGGAGGAGTTGACCCGCGCGCTAATGGAGGGGGACGAGATCACAGCCGCCCCAGACAGGGAGGTCACAGAACAGGACCAGCGTAAGCCACCCGACACACTGAGCTCCATAGGCTCCACCACCGAGACCATCCGGGACACACTGAGATGCATGGACGAGGAGGCAGAGTGAGGCTGGGCAGCGAGGGGTGGGCGTCCCTGGTGGGCCCCTGCCTCCCACTACTCCAAGGCTGGCTGCAGGTGGGTGTGGCTTCTCGGGTGGTAGTGCAGCCCTGAGCCCAACTGAGCAGAGATGGCAAGGATGCTCATGGCTGAGCGTCCACAGCCCTGCATCAGGGCATTGGGTGCAACCCTGCAGTGGCAGGGAGTTTGCCACAGGGGGACAAATCAGAAGAAAGTGCCTGGCCACCATCCACTAGCCCAGTGCCACACAAGGGTCCCTGCAGTGGGCTCAGACTCCTCCGTGTCCTGCCAGGCAAGGAGCTAGTACCCACAGACCTCACACACCTGCATGGTGTCCCTCTCAACAGGTGCGTCCAGGGCCACCTCAGCCTGAAGGACCCTGCTGGGGACCGGTTTGCTTCCTTCCCACAGAGGGACATTGTGAGCAGCCACAAGAACAGGGTGAGTGACACCGGCCATCGTGCCCAGGTTGCCTCTGCTCCTCTACCCAGAATTCAGAAATCTTGGGTACGGGGCTGGCAATACCACAGGAACTGGCACAGCCGAGTCCTCCTGGCTCCCCATCACCAGGAGTGCCAGCCCATGGACAATGCACAGGCTGGCTTCAGTGCTACATGACTGTCCTCAGTACTGGTAGCTTCCAGAACACCTTGGGTGGCTGCATGGCTTAAGCTGGCAGAGGCCTGCTATGTACAGTCAGACTGCTACTGCGGAGAGAGCCAGGTGGCTGGGGAGGCAGAGCCTAGAGTTCCCAGGACCCATGCCTTTCCCCCACCTCCCGATCCTGCCTGCCACCCTCGGCATCCTGTGTCCTACAACTCCCTCCTTCCCCTTCGCCTCAGCCCATCCCCAAAACAGAAGCTTCCCCAAGTGTGTCCTGAATGTCCTCCGGAGCCTGCTGACTCAGGCCACGTGGGAAAGGGCATTGCTGGAGCACAGCGGCCTGCGCAGAAACCCGATGGCCCAGCACCTCCCTGTGCCTGTGTCACCCCTGGCCGCCCATGGAGCTCAGCCCTGTGTGGGCACTTGGGCTCTTGGTGCAAGGACAGGCTGTTTCCTTGTCCAACAGTGTCCCTAAGCATGCAGTGCTGGGGGAGGAGCAGGGAGCCACAGGCCGTGCCCCAATTTGCAGAAGGCACCCTATCTAGAGGGCTGTCCCACCTAGGGAAGGTGTCTTCTGGTGGTGGATGGATACGGCCACACACAGCTCTGTGGGCAGCAGGTGACACGGCCTGTAACCAGTTTGGATGGAAAGAAAGTGGACATGGGGTCATATGTCACCTTACGATAGACCCAGGCAGGATCAGGTCTGCCCCTGCAGACCCCTCCCCACCGCCGCCTCCTAGGTGCTCATGGCTCCTGGAGAGATGGATTACACAAGGCACGCGGGCACTGTGAGGACAGTGTGTCTCTAGATACACTAGACAGTGTCTGGCAGATCTGTGAGGCCTGGAGTGCTGCAAGTTGGGCTGGAGCAGTCAGTCACCCCCAGTGCTCCTCGGCCCTCCCCACTAATCCGTGGTGCCCTGGGCTTGCACCGTGACCTGCCTTGTTCTGTTACCTCTCCCTGTCCGCAGAATGTGCTGACGGCTGTGCTGCTGCTGCTGCGGGAGCTGGACTCAGAGGGACTGGAGACCGTGCAGCAGGCTGTGGGCAGCCGCCTGCGGGCACTTCACAGGCAGGAGCTGCAGGAGGACGCGGAGTGACGCAGCCCAGTGCATGCTGCAGCAGAATCCCACCTGTCCCACAGAGCCCGGCTGCTCCAGAGCTCCAGACAAGGGCGGGAGGTGTCAGATGTCAGCAGGCAGACCTGGCTCCAGAGCCAGGGCTGGTACAGATGCCTGCCCATGCCAAGACCGTCCCCAGACTCACCTGCAGAAGCCATGGGTATCTAGGCTTGGCCTGCTGCCCTCCCCGTAAAGCACTTCCTGTCTGACCTGGAAGCAAGGAGCTTGCTGGTGGTGTAGCCTTAACATTCTCGTCAGGGTTGGCCCCATTCTGCACCTTCTGAGGAGTGTTTTTGTCATCAGGTCTCAGCTGGCATCAAGGCCACCACCAGGAAGGACAGTTTCTTCTCAGCAGAGATGGGCAGGATCCCCCTTTCTCTTTCTCCAGCCTCTGAGGACGGTGGGGAGGGCGTGCAGCAGCTGCATGAGGGCTGTGGTGCCCTTGTCCCCAGTGTGGGGACACAGGTGTGTCTGAGAGGGGTGGTCACACTAGGAGTAGGGGGACCTACCTTGTCTGTCCTGAGACCCCAAAGGAAAGACACGAGTACTAGAGGATGCATGACCTGCGGAGGACAGTGCCGACTGGAGAGGAGTACACGTTTTTCTGACCCCCTCGTGGGGCCAGGACTCTGTCTGAGGGGTCCACACCCACCCTGCCGAGGGCATGGCAGGTCAGGATGGCCGTGCAAGCCGATGTGGGGACAGTGTCTGGCAGGCTACCTGCCCTACAGCAGGGATGTGCAGACCGTCATCCTAGTGTTTGGTGACAAGGCCGTGCCCAGATGCACTGGACTTGGGGCACAGCCAGGTGTAGGGTATCTGTTGGGGTCCCTTGTGTGTGCTTCAAGATGTGTGGGAAGCAAGGGTCACAGTGTGGGACCTGTGGGGGACAGCCCTGGCCTGTGTCTGCGTTTGTCACTCTAGATGAATAAAGCTCTGTCCCTGTTTGGCAGGGGGGCAACTCTAACTCCAGAACGTCCTTGTCACAGACACACGTTCCTCCTCCCTCCCGGGCCACACACCTCCATTAGGACTGCATGGAGGACGGACCCCAGACGCACCTCCCAGGCCCACTCTGAACTCCTCGCCACAAAGCCCAAGACCAGGCACCTGGGTGGGCAGGTGCTCACATCCTATGGTGTGGGCATCCTCAGCCCAGGTCACTGGCAAGGTCAGGCCTCCTCACTAACTAGAAATGGTTCACGGTGGGCACAGTGCAGCCAGGAGCAGGCCAGACACAGCTTACTGGCACTGGAGCTCTTCCAGGGAATGGGGTGGCAGCATGTCTCAGGATTGGCCAGGACACTTACAGGTCCCAGCTCAGCAGCTGCTGTGCAGCTGGCAGGTTAAGACACCGAGTCTGGCCGGACAGGCTGGGGCTTCCACCCAGGAACAGCGTCCTGACCTGGATGCACAGCACACTGGTGGGCCAGCTAAAGTGTAAAATCCAGGCATAGGCTATGGAGGCGACATCTTCTCCCACCCGTGAGTCCTCTGGACCCTTGTTGCCCCCTGCAGGCCCAGATCTGCTGGGGGAGCCCGCTTCCATATGGGCAGATGCAGACTGGGGACTTAGTTGAGGTGGTACTGCGCCTACCTTACAAGCACAAGGGCCTGAGTTGATCCGCGGTCCAGCATACAGGCAGTCCCAGCCAGGCTCAGGAGAACATGGCAGGCACTGCCCCACGGGGCAATTTTCCCAGAGCAGGAAGTGGAAAGGGTCTGTCGTGGTGGTGGGCTGTGTCTTGCCCAACTGACAGATGAGGGAGGCGTACCCTTTCCTTATTCTGGAGGCAACCTCCCTGGGCACCCAGAGCCGCTCTAGGAAACTGGCACAGGTGTCTCACCAGCGGGACGAGAAGGGAAAGGAGCCTTGCTGCCACGTGCTGGGAAGACATGAGGGACCCCAGACTTGGAGGGCTCCGGCCAGCTGGGAGTGTTGGGGTGTCGGGTGCTGAACTTGCCAGGCAGGAAGAGGTGCAGACTGGCCCGTGGGCAGCCATCATGATCTCTGCTGCATGATCTTCAGGCTACACCTGCCTCGCTTCAACTGTCCCTGTCCTAAAACTCCTGCTACCTGCTGAACAGGGTCCCCCATGTTCATCTTGCCCAGACCTCCCAGAGTCCAATAGCCAGGCCTGACCTTGTGTCATTCGAGAGCAGGGCTGTCCCCAAGCTGCCTTCTTCCTCTCAGTGTAGAAGGCTGACCCTTTACACAGGGAGCATCTTGGAGAAGACACAGCGCTCGGCAGGCGTCCCCTCCAATGACAGGCCAGGCCGGGCCGGGCCAGAGGCACAGACCTGGAATCTCACCCAGGCTGGTGCCACAGCACCCACTGCCAACACTTTGTGCAGAACTGCAGTGGGAGCCAGCGTGCTGGTGCACAGCAGAGGCTGGAGGACTGCTGGTCAAGGCCTGCCTGAACTACAAGGCAAGAGGGTGGTCTCCCTGTCCCACGTCCCTCTGGGTGTCCTGGCTGACAAAGTCCTGCTGGTGTCCCTCCCAGTGAAGGAGCATCTCATGAAGCGGAACTCTGACTGCTGCTGGCACAGTGTCCAGGTGACTCCAACGTCCCACACATAGGACCACTCAGAGGCCGGGGACGTCAGGCATCGCCAGTACTCCGTGTCACAAGCTCACCTCAGTAGGTGGTGACCTGGCACGGTCCCAAGTGCTGCTGCCCTGGCTGGTGCAGAATCAGAGGACAGCACTGCAGTGAGAACCCCATACCCTCTCCACTTTGGTCAATTCTGCTGACCTCCATGACCACCCTGAGGTTTTCTGGGAGCTCCCAGGTTCCAAGAGCTTCTAGAAATTTCTGTGCTCTCCACACCTATATAGTCTTCAGTGAGACATCAGACAGCTCAAGTCTGCCCTGGCTGCCCACACCACAGGGCACAGCCCTTGTGTGGGGCCCCTGCTCACCCCGAGGAAGGACATGCCCCTCAAGCCAGCTGAACCCTGGCTTGTCCTCGGCTGGGGATAGGCCCACTCATAAAACAGTGGTACCTGGCATGTGCTCACCTAAGCTCTCTGGATTACATCAGCCCAGCCTCCCCAAAACCTGGCCACACAGGGCAGTGCAGGTGACGCACTGGGGCCTTCAGGGCAGTGTGGTGGGCACTGAGGTTCTGAGACTGCTGGGCTAGCGTGGAGGTGGGCCTGGATGTGGACACACATCGCTATAGCTAGAGGTGGGCCCTGTCCATGTCACAGCCAGGACACAAGGTCTCCAAGGCTCAGGCAGCACCTAGTGTCCCACAAGTGCACATTTGGACAGGGCAGACTAGAGGTCCAGGTGGGCTCCACATGCAGCTTTGGCAGGAACAGCCAGAGGCCCAGACCCTCAAACCACCACAGGTGCCAGCCAGCCCAGCCCAGCCCAGCCCAGCCCTGTAAGAGACCCTGCCCAGGGCCCAGTCTGGCCTGCAGGCCCCTGAAGCCAACACCTTGTCCCACAGGAGACCAAGATATTGGGTGCAGAGAGTGGAGTTTGTGTAGTGCAGTTAAGGGAACTGACTACAGTGCAGCCTTGACACAGCAGGCATGGACAGGCTGCTGCCTCCCAGAACTGCCCAGTGGACACAGGACCAGCCCTGCCAGCCTACCCTGTGCCTGTTCATTCATGTACCCACCTCCATGCGGCTCACTTGAGTATGAGGCCTAAGCACATGGGATGAGTCTTGAGGGTAGTCACCCTGGCTGTCAGGAGCAATCCTACTGCACAACTGGGACCATGAGGGGCCGAGCTTTCCTGCCTGCAGACCAGCTATGACATATGCGGACCTGAAGACTTGATTTTTTTATCTTTGCCAAGCTAGGCTTCTTCTCTAAGTCTCATTTCTGTCTTTTTATCAATTTGCCATGTGCCATCAGGCTCACAAGAGACTAGAACTTAACTGCAAAGATTCTAATTACAATCCCTTCCCCTGTACCCTACATTTGGTGTCCAATATGGTGGGGGCAGATGCCTGGCACCTGGCCTGGCTGGGATAGAGGGGCCTTGACCGGGCTGCACCCAACAAGTCATCCACTGGCCCTCAACTGTGCTCCCGAGGCGAGCTGGGTTGCACCCAGGCGACTTTATTCTACAAAGGGTGGCAGTGCTGCTTCGCCACAGTGGCAGTATAGGTGGGAGGTCAGTGTGGTGTGGGAAGCACAGGTCCAGGCCCAAGGCGGGGCTCTATGTGGTGTGCTGTTGGTCTTGGTGCTGGTTGTGGGCGGCTGGTAAGAGGCACAGGGATGGCAGAGCCACCCCACCTGCCAGGGGCTACAGGAGCTCCACCCAGTGCCAAAGGGACAGGGCAGCCTCAGAAGCCTGTGTCGAGGCTGAGTGTACGGCGTGTGACGTGCTCCAGCTCCCCTGAAACATAGTCAGCCATGCTGATGTGGTAGTGTGCCAGCATCTTCAGCATCAGCCGCAGGTTCAGCCACCACTGCTCTCGGGGCATGCGGTGCCTGGGGGTGGGGTGGGGTGGGGTCAGTGCACCTCCTCTGGGCTAAACTCCTCATGCCAGCGTCAGGGAGCCCAGTGGAGGGGTCAGGTGTGTCATTCTTCCCTGCCAGCCCTGCTGACCCCCAAGACCCTGTCTTGCTCTAGTGTCAGAAAACCTGGCCAGGACCCCTGCTCTGTGCAGCCTGGCAGGGACACAGGGTTGAGGTTCCCAGGGTCCACCCTCCACACATCAGTCAGTGGGACTCACTCGAAGTCTGTGTCCTTCTTGAGCTCCGTGACCGGGCTAAAGGCTACCACCTTCTTCCGCAGGCCGATCACACAGGCCGAGTCAGGGGCATTGGCGAATACCCGCCCTATGGACACAGGCACGTGGTAGCCAAGGCCAAGGCACCTGGGCTCCGCAGGGCAAAGCCAGCTCGGCACGTCCCACCTACCCTTGCGGTAGACAGCCCGAAGCTTGTCTGATATCCAGAGCATGGCCTTCACCCCCAACTTGGTCCCATAGTTCCGGTCAAAGGGTGTGGGAGCCCCGCCCTGGATGGAGAGACACCTGTGTCCTTGGAACTGGTGTGGCCTGAGGCCCTCAGAGTCCAGCTTTGAGGGTATCTGGTACAGAGTCAGCTAGCTCCTGGGCCTCGGGGTCAACTGGCCAGGACCCTGCATCACCCTTCTGAGGGCCTCTGGGTGGGGGACAGGGTCATATGGCCACAGGAAAAGGCAGGCAACTGGGCACCTCTAGAGGGGAAGAGCCCAGCCCAGAGGCCCAAGAGCCGGAGTTCTAGTCCCAGCCCCATGGCCAGCTGAGGCCCAAGTCCCCACCCGGAAGTGGAGTGACAGGCACACAAACTGTGGGAAGCAGGACACACTTGAGTAGAGGGCATGGGCTGCCACACACAGGTGTGCACAGTAACCACCGTCCCCTCCCACCAATACAGGGCACCAGGAGCCCCATCGCCCGCACCTGCTGCAGATGGCCCAGCACGTTGGTCCGGCAGTCGAAGATACCCTTGCCCTCTGACGAGTACAGGTTGTACAGGAACTCCGTGGTGTAGTGCTCGTGGCACTTTTCATTCCTGGGACCACAGGGAGCCCGTCAGGCCCTGCCCTAGCCCTTCACCCAGCCTGCAGGCCCGCTCACTTCCGCAGCTCACCGCAGCACCAGGCCCCTCTGGATGTCCGTCTTCATCTTCTCCGTCATGTGCTCCACGTTGGCCTAAGGAGACTCAGGTGAGCTACAGACAGAGAGAGATGGGACAGGACGAAGAGGGGAGGACAGGGGAGGGGAGGGAAAGGGAGGGAAGCGGCTGTGCGCAGGAGGTGTAAGGAGGTGGCATTCGCAGGGCAGAGCAGCCCGGAGCCCTGGAGATGCCATCCACCTTAAAGTACAGGTGGTAAGTGTTCCCCAAGGGCAGTGCACCCCTGCCTGCTGGGCCCCCTTGTGCTGCCGTCCAGCATCACAGGCCCAGCCTGAGCAGCCGCACCTCTAGGTCATGGATGTTGAAAGGGTCCTCGAAGACATAGGCAGCGTCAGCACCCACAGCGATGCCGGTCACGGTGGCCAGGTAGCCGCAGTAGCCGCCCATGGTCTCCACGATAAACACACGGCGCTTGGTGCCGGAGGCTGACTGCTTGATGCGATCGCAGCTCTGGGGACCACAGAGCAGGTCAGAGGCCAGCAGGCAGGCACTGGCCCCGCCACAGGCCTCCTCCACCTGCCAGGACGCACCAGACCACGCCCTGCAGTACCTCCATAGCAGCGTTGACAGCCGTGTCTGAGCCCAAACTGAAATCCGTGCCTGGCACATTGTTGCTGATGGTGGCAGGGATGACGCACATGACAATGCACAGCTCCTCATAGCGCCCGCGCGCCTCTACCAGCTGCAGCACCCCCTCGTAGGCCTATGGGGAGAGGGGCCAGGCTGGGGACCATCTCAGCCCACTTCCCAGGCACGGGGAGTCTAACAAGGGCCCAGCACTCTCGCTTCGCCCTCTTCCCTCCTCTGGCCCCACCCCCAGCACCAGGTCCACGGACCTGGTGAAGCCCTCAGGTCAAACCCAGCTCCAACCCCACACAAAAGGCACGACTCCTGGGCCATCCCGTCCAGCAGCTGAGGTGGCCCTTCCCCACACAGGGCTGGGGGCAGGACCCGAGTGACCAGGGGAGGTGCCTCACAGTGTCCCGACCTATAGCCCTCACCTCGAACCCACCAATGACCAGCAGGGCCTGGATGTTGTGTGCACGGAGATTCTCCACAATAGCCTCCATGTGGCCTTTGGGCAGGGTCCTGCCACCCAAGAGATGTCAGTGTGAGGTACACACTCCGAGACACACACCTGGTACCCCTGGAGCCAACGACCAATCCAGAAGTGCCCTCCACTGTGTGCCCTCCCAGCATCTTACTGGACACGGACAGCGACAGGCAGAGCCACCTGCTTCTCACAACACATGGCTGGAGAGTGCTTGCTCACCTTGGAGCAGGAGGTGCCCCGCAGGCACTGCAGGTAACCATGCCCCATGCCCATTCCAGGCCAGACCTCAGGCCCATTCTGACAGCCCCGGACCCTATGACCAGTGCACAGCCTCACCGCAGTGTGTTGTCAGTGCGCCTCGGCAGGGCTGTGTCCCTTTGCCCTCCCCTTGCTGCTCCCCGTGCCCCGTTGCCCAGCAACCAGAAGCTCACCTCTTGGTACCCAGCATGGAGCCACCGCGCCCTAGCCAGCCAGCTACATCATGCCAACCCACTTCCTGCACCTAACAGGAGAGACACAGCATCTGTGGACAGCCCAGAGGTTATCCGTTCCTCCCGGCCAGGGCTGGCATCATGCCACAGCCAGGGTTAGTTCCCTGGGCCTGCCAAGCCTGGCTGGGCAGGTGCCACCACTCACCTGCCTGACCTAGGCTATCCCCCATGACACTACAAAGCCCTTCCCTCCTCCAAGTTGTCCATGACTGAGGTCAGCACCCTGTCCACCTGCCTCCCTCACACTGCACCCACCTGGCCCTTGGCCAAGCCCTCAAAGCCATCGTGCACGACATACACGGTATGGCCCTGGGAGATGCCAGTCCGCACCGCCGAGCGCACAGCCGCGTTCATGCCAGCTGCTGGGGCACCCACGTTCAGGATGGCCAGGGAGAAGTTGGTCTTTGGAGGGAAGGGAAAGACAGGAGTATCAGCTACAGATTGAACAGAGTGACAGAAGAGGGCAGGCAGGTCCTGTGCCAGCCTGGGCTCCATCACACACTGGGAACAACACATAACTGTCCTAACTCCAGTGGCCACTGGGAAGCCAGTGCCTACCTGTACCTGCCACAAGGCACCCACAAGGTGAGCGGGCAGTGTCACAGCCCGGCTTGCAGGCAGGTAAGCAGTCCCTGCAAATCCCTCAGGGCCACCTGTCCTACAGCAGACGGCGCAGGAGGGACATCCTGCTCTGTAGCCACACACAGCACAGACACCAGCCCATCAGGGTTGTGCTACGGCTCATTTAATGCACAGATTTTGCAAATGGGAAGGGGGCCAAGAGATGGAAGGAGGGGGAGGGGAGAAGGAAGAGATGCAGAAAGAACAAGTGTGTGCTAAGTCCACGGCCAGCTCCCCAGGAGCAGGGTGATCATCATGGACTAATGAACATAAAATAAAGGAGAGCTTCAAAAAGTAAGAAAACCAAACCAAAGAGTAAACAACTCAAACATCCAAAATACTTCTGTTCAGTGTGGAAGCAGAATGAAGTCACCAAGGACAACACACACCACACTCCCACCCTGTCCTTGCCCAGGAGCAGCCACCCTTCCAGGGCTCCTGCCAATGAGCCAGCCTGGCTGCACCCAGGTGGCTGTGTCAGCCAGGTTTGAGGTGGGCACAGGGCCTACTTCTGCCCAAGCAGGAGCTACAGGACACTGGAGGTGCCAATGAACTCCAAGCACTTGACCGGGCACAAGCAGCCTCTACCTACCACCTCACAGGCTGGGACTCACAACTGTGAGCGTGAACAGGCCTTTCACCCCTCTCCCAAGCACCTCAGCTCTGGCATCGTGGCCACCTCACCTCCTGCAGCTGGCCCCACAGGGCTCAGACCCAGGCAGGAGGGCAGAGTGCTGGGCAACAGGTGGGCAGCAGGCCGTGCACAG
This sequence comes from Petromus typicus, assembly GCA_004026965.1. Taxonomy (NCBI): domain Eukaryota; kingdom Metazoa; phylum Chordata; class Mammalia; order Rodentia; family Petromuridae; genus Petromus; species Petromus typicus. The sequence goes on from PVIR01012381.1 coordinate 27,604, forward strand.
CAGCAGAGCTGCAGAGCCAGCACCCCCAAGCTCGCTGCCCACACTCACCTTCTCCTTGGAGATCTTCTGGTGGGCCAGGAGCTTGTAAATGTTCCAATTGTTCTCGAAACTCCTGCAAGGGAAGTGGCTCATGCAGCATGCGCCCTGCGGCCCACAGCACACAGCCACGCACTTGCACAGCACGGGCTGCAGCGTGGTCAGAAAAGGTACATGGCCCTAGGCTCAGGGCCAGAATTGCAGGCAAGAAGGAGCCAGACAGTAGGGCTTCCAGTCCCCACAGCCCAGCCAGTTATTTCCAACAGTACAGAGCAAGCCTGGGCACCAAGCCTGTTGCACATTGGCAGCTCTGGCAGCAGGCAGAGAGCTTGGCCAGGACAAACCGACCTACACATCTCATAGCCAGGACATCCCTAAGGCCTAGAACCCAAACACCTGCCGCCCCCGCCAGACCCTGGCAGGGCTACTCCCCAGGCAGACCCAGACCTCTGAACACTCAAGCAGCTCACCCTGTTCTGGCCAGCAGCACCACACCCCGCTGCCAGCAGCTCCCACCTGGCCATCCACAGCCGGTGTCCAGCCAGCCTGACACCCACCAGCTTCTTCACTACAGTTCCCCAGCTGCTCCTGATATCCCCGCGGCACGTGCTGGAACACAAGCGAACAGCACCTCACCTGCCGCGCAGCTGGATGGCTTCGTCAAACCGCTTGTCATCCATGGCCTTCTGTACATCTTTTGTCTTTGAGAAAAGAAGCAAAAAACACAGGCTTTCAAGAGAACCGGTGAAGGGGTGCTTGCTGTATGTCTCCGGGTCCTGGGCCCACCATTCCCTGTTCTGTCCTCCCCCAGCAGTCACAAACCAGGGCCTCAGAGTGCAGACCTCTAGACACCCGACCAGGCCCAGGGCCCCTGAGCCTGTTGAGCCAGGACCAGCATCTCCCAGCAGCCCTACAGAACCTCATCACCCACCTCCCCTCTAGGGTCTCTGCTCTGTCTCCCTGCTCCACAGGCCCTCCCTGTCCACCCCAACCTCAGCCTGAACGCCCTGCCCTGCAGCCTCTGAGGTCAGCCCAGGCCATTGCTCCCCTCGCTCCAGGACCCTGGGACACCAAGTCCCCTGCTGCTGCAGCATCCGTCAGGGTCCTCCCACTTGCGCCCACACCTGCCTCAATCCTTAGAGCAAGTGCACAGGTGCAGAGACCCTGCCTGGAGGGAACCCTGTAGACCCCTGTCCCATGCTCCAGGACCCCAGAAGGAGGTGGCTGGGAGGGGTGGACTATCGCAGATGGCCCAGAGAGATAAGCATCAGTACTTACCACCTGCACACACTCCATGAGGGGCAGCCGCACGGACTGGTTCCCCGAGAGGCTGACCACGCAGGCCGGGGTGTCCGGGGTGGCCTCTAGCAGCGCCATCACTGCCTCCATGCCCATCTTGCTGCTCTGTGGGATGGCGACGGCTCAGCCCCTCCCTCCCTGCCCAGACTAGAAGACACACAGGCCTGGCACTCCAGACCCCTCAGCCTCATGCCGCAGGCCTGTCCCTACTCAGCTCTCAGCACGAGGTGAGACGCAGCAGCCCTCAGGACAGCAATGCAGAGCTTGCAGTGGCCCGGCAGCGGCCAGCCCAGCCCTGGCCCTGTCCTCCACGCATGCTGTCCTCCTGGGGACAGGTCTGCAGCCCTGACCAAGTGTGTACTAAGTGGCGGCAAGGGGGCAGAGCCAGGGTGGCTCTGTAACCCAGGCCACACACAGCATGCAGACAGTAGTCACACACACCACACACAAGCCCATGCGTGCACTCAGCCCAGGTGGCACCTGCCTACCAGCACACGGTCGAAGGCCGAGGGCGTTCCTCCTCGCTGCACATGGCCCAGCACTGTCACGCGTGTGTCGAAGCCCAGCCTCTGGACCACCAGCTGCTCATGGGAGGTGAGCCATAAGCTCCTGGGCCACCTCCCACTCGCCACCCAGCCTAGCCCTGTGCCAACCTCAGGGCTCCCGGGACAGCAGGTGTGTGATGGGGGTTCCATGTGCATGTGCCTGCAGGGGTGCTTGTGTGTGTGTATAGGCCCACTGCCACACTGGCAGTCCCAGGTGCTCAGGGGACATGTTCTGGCTCCTCTGTGCAACTCTGCTCACCCCTGGATTCTAGGGACCCAGGGACAGAGCAGGTAGATGGGTGGTCCTGCTGGGGGTGGCTGGTCCCAGGCAGAGCTGTACTGCAGGGATGGAAGACAGGCACTGAGACCCAGCGGGCAACTGCAGCAGGGTCCGGCACCTTTTCCCTCAGGCCAGCAATGCTAGCCACCCTATGCTGCCTGATGCCCAGGATGGGGCAGCATCCTATCTCAAGCACCAGGGAGGACTGGGACACAGGAGATGCTCCCTAGATGCCCACTCCCAGGTGCCCACCCTGGGGCCACCCCAGGGACCCACACTCACATCCTTCACGTAGCTGGACAAGATAGGCTGGCCATTGCGGTCGATGGCACCCTCTGCGAGGATGATGATGTTCAGGCGAGACCCCCGGCTGCGAGTCTGTGTCAGACCCCAAGGCTCAGCGTGAGCCCTGACAGGGCCACTGCGCCCAGAACCACGGGGGAGAGGGCCAGGCGCCCCTGACCGCAGGACCTGAGCAGGGCCTGAGGGTGGAGCAGAGGCCAGGCCCACCGGGACCACCGCCCTCCGGACAGGGAACAAGGGCTGGGAAGGGGCACTGTGAGGGAGGCAGCTGGGCCAGGTGGGCAAGGACCCCCTGCAGTGGAGACGGCAGGGCAGCGGTCAGATGCAGGCCTAGACTCCTGATCTTACAGGGAGGCAGGCTCACACGGGAAGCCTCTTATCCCCCACCCCACAAGGCAGGGACCAGAACAGCCTGGCACAGGGACCCACACACAGGTCACTTCCAGGAGGCCCAGTCCTGGGCTCAGGGAGGACTGACTTGTCCCCACCAAGGCCACCTGGCTGGAAGGGCTAACCCAGGGTAGGCAGGCTTAACCCTGGGCTCTACCTGGCCCTATCTCTGCTTCCTGGGGAAGATTCCAGAGGCCAGGTCATTACCTTTAACCTCCCCCGCTGCCGGGCCACGGGGAGGAGAGAGACTGAAACCACTACCCTCAGGGGCAGACAGGGACTCTGTCAGCCCCAGGCCTGCCCTCACCCTCCCCAGGTGGTCATCAGAGGCCCTCCGACAGTGCAGGCCAGAGTTAACAGGCAGATGGGCCACCCTACCCCAGAAGCCTGGCACAGGGGTGGCAAGAGTGGAGCCCCAGCCTTTCAGATGAGGCCTCAGGGTCACACTATCCCAGAGCCCGCTGCCCACCCCAGGGGCTACCTCTGCAGCTCCTAGGAGGCCTCGATCCCCAGACCCCCTGCCGCTCCTCCACACTGGCCACAGGTCCCCAGTGCAGACAGCACCAGGCCCCCCGGGGTGCACAGACTGGGACACAGAGCCGGGTCCTCCCTGTGTCCCTCATCCTCACGAGTTCAGTGTCCCCGGCAATGGCCACGGGAACCGAGTGCCTGGCCACCACCTCTCATCCCAAGGGCAGGACAAGTGAGTCCAGTGGTCGGAACAGCCCCTCCCCAAAGGACTGCGGGCAACACTGAACCAACCAGAGCCCTGGGGACACTCCCAGGGGCCCCGAAGGACACGCTGCCCAAGAAGCCTCTGGCCACTCACCTCACCCAGCCTCTCACACATGAAGTTCTCCCAGCCGTCCTCCGGGGGCGCCTCAGGGATGAACAGCCAGTCAGCACCTGAGGCCAGGGCGGACACCAGAGCCAGGTACCTGTGGGGGTAGGCTCCTCAGGACCCCACGGAGTCCTAGGGGCTGCCCCTTCCCACAGCTTCTAAACCTCATAGGCGCAGGTGCACACACCACTCGTGGTGTTGAGTGGGCACCTACTGCGTATGCCAGAGCCCAGGGGGGCACTGTACCCGCTCCGCCACACCCACCCTCCCAGCAGAACCAGGCACCCTCCTCACCCGCAGTGCCGCCCCATCACCTCCAGTACAAACGTCCTCTGGTGGCTGCAGAGATGGGACAAGTGGAAGGTCAGAGCCAGGTCCCCCAGCTACATGTGCCAGCTGCCTGCTGCAGTGACAAGTCCTCCTCATGCCAGGGTTACTAGGGCTCAGAGCAGGAGAAAAGCAGCTCCCAGCCAGGCATCAAGGTCATGGGATGCCCAAGGGCCTAGAGGGGTCTGACATGAGCCTCCCTGACCCTATGTAATCCCCACCACTGAGGCACTGAATGCACCAGCTGCGCCCACCTCTGGGCCGTGGTGGTGATGGCGTCAATGACCTCCATGATGCGGTGCAGAGCGGAGTCTGTGCCGATGGTCATGTCAGTGCCGCAGAAGTCGTTATCAATGGAGCCCACCAGGCCTGCGATGTTCAGGTGTGAATAGGTCTGAGCCGTGGTCTCCGAGATCTTGCCTAGGTGGGGTAATAGCAGGTCTGGCTGAGGTTGAGCTCGGTCCCTGTCCCCACAGAGGCCCTCAGTCCTGGGTTCTCAGGGGTCACCCTCTGTGCAGTGCCCAGAATACTGTGTCTAATGGGACCTAAGTTAGAACCGTTTCTGCACAGTGTGACATTGGACCCCCCAGGGACCAACCACAAACATGCATCACAGAGCCCAGCTGTGCTATGCCATGCACTGTCCGCAGTAGCTGTGGGCTAGCCTGGCACAGGGAGCCCAGGTCACTCCCACCTGGCCCAGAGACAAGGGCAAGCACACCTCAGATGCCTTGCGGGATCCCGTGGCACCTCCCCTTCCACCAGCTGCAGACCCACCTTCCTGAACCAGCTCCTCCAGCAGGCTTCCCCACTCGCTTCGGAAGATGTTGGCACCCGTGAGGCTGCCATCCCCACCAATGACGCACAAGTTGGTGATGCCACGCTGCACCAGGTTATAGGCCGCCGCCCGGCGCCCTTCCCGTGTGGTGAAGGCCTTGCAGCGGGCACTGCCAATGACAGTGCCACCCTGTGCAGGACAGACCAAGTCTCTGATGGGAGGGGGAAAGGGCACAGACACCCAAGGGCACCAGAGGAACCAGGTGGACACTGAGGGACCAGCGAGCCCTTCAGGATGAGAAGAAGATGCTTGAGGTGGCTCTAGACACTAGGCAAGAGCCCCTTGGCTCCCCTCACTGGTCAGCTTTGACTCTGGGCTCACCAAGAGCACAACCACTGGGACAAGCCAGGCACTCAGCCAGGCTATGAGAACGAGATGCCCACCCCTGTACCGTCCAGAGACTGGGGGACAGAAGGAGGCAGCCACCTGCCAGCCTAGGCCAAACCCTCCCGGCCTTCACCCAAGCCCCTGGCCCAGGCCCAGACCCGCCCAGACCCACCCAGACCCCAGCAGCGCTTTCTGACATGCAGGAACCCCAGGTCCCCCCAAAACACAGGCGGCCAATGACATGGCTGTCAGGAGCTGGGCCCCTGAATGTCTGTGTTTATCTGTATCTACACACATTTGCATCTGTGTGTCTCTGTCCTATTTGTGTTTCTTTGTGTCTGTGTATGTGTGTCCCTGCGCTGCATGTCTGTCTATGTGTCACCATCTGTGCATGTGTCAGTGTCTCTGCACATGTAAGTGTCGGTGTGTATGCTGCACATGTCTGCACACCCAGAGCTCACACAGTGGGGGGGCTCGAGCCTCACCAGCTGGATGATGTTGGAGACGCTGAGCCAGGTGGCTGGCTTGATGTTCTCACCGCCCTCCACGAGGCCCTCGTAGCCCTGCAACCAAGGGACAGGCGTGAGGCCACAGCCCATGACAGCTGACAGAGGCTCCCAGGGGACGGAGCTCAGTACCTCAGCCAAAACCGGCAAGTGGGAAGCAGGCCAGGCACCACCTACACGGCCACCCGAGACAGGACAGCCCGGGCTCCCAGCAGTCAGGCCTGAAACAGAGCTCAGTCACTGCTCCAGACAGGGCACAGACAAGACCAGCACCAAGAGCCCCAGGGAACTTCCCTCCGACCTCCTGAGGTGGACGAGACGCCATGATGTGAACTCAGTGGTGGGGATGCTCTCAGGGTCCCTGTGTGTGCAGCCACCACCCATGCTCACATCCCTGTGCACACGCACATCCATGACACCCAGAGCCACATGGGAGGTGGCAAGGAAGCCACGGGGACATACACATCATGCAGAGATGCACATGCATTTTGGGTGATTGGGACCACGTGAGGACACACTTGAGTGTGGATGCCTGGCGACCATCAGGGCGAAGCCCACAGCACTCCAAATATGTGCAGCCAGCTCCTCACACCCCAGGGAAGTGGGGGGCTCTGAGCTCCACCTCCCTCCACGTGGGCAGTACCAATCTTTCCTGGCAGCTGTAGCTCAGCCCTCAGAGATACTATTTGAAAGGCCAGAGGGCAGTAGCCACCCTGGGCACCTGGCCGGCACAGGTCTGGCCCTCACACAGCAGCCCTGCCTAGAGGAAGAGTGTCACCACCAGGCCAGCCAAGGACATGTGGGCTCCACAGAGGTGGACAGAAGGTGGCATCTCCAGGCACCCCCAGCCCCTCCAGGACCCTGTGCCGCCTGGCCTCTAGGTGACTCAGACAAGCTCCCCACCCTCCACCAGGGCCACCCCCACTGGGCCCTGGGCTCCTACTCCCTGCTGGCCTGCCCAGCTGAAGGATGGAGACATGGACGCTACCCGAAGACCACAGTGTGCCTGTCCTGGCCAGCCCAGCCCCACCCTGCTGTCAAGCCAGCCCCAGCTATGCATGTAGACAGCTGGATGGTGACTCTGACGCTCATAGCATTGCGAGGCCAGGGGCTGTGCCCTGTCCCACCTTGGGTCCTCCTGCCTATCTCTGTCCCCTCTCCCACCCCTCTTCACCCCAGCTCTTCCTGGCAGGGACAGTGCTGCTCTTGGAGAACACAGGCGCCCCCTCCCTGAGCTGTTGCTATTGAGGGCTTTCACAAGCTGCCCAGCTTTCTGTCTCAAGCCCCTGCACCAAGGGGCCCAAAGCCACTGTTTTGTGTCCCTTTGTTTTTGAGATGGGGTCAGCTCAGGCTGGCACCAAACTCACTGTGTAGCCCACAGCAATCCACCTCTGCCCCAGCCTCCCAAGTGCCAGGTTCACAGGTGTGTACCACCACACCTGGCAAATGAGACTCACCTGATGGAATTGCCTGATCTGGCCCCACCCCCTGCCCAGCTCTGACCCTGTGCCACACCCACTGCGGTCTGGGGGGGGGGGGTGCCTTTCCCACACTCACTCCTCCAGGGCCTCTCCCAGAGCAGAGCACTGGGCACGGCCCAGGTCGTAGAGGGACCAGGCGGAAGGACAGGGCCACACTGTAGGGGGAGCAGGAGCAGGCTGGGTGGCCACGCTGGCCACAAAGCCTGAAAACAGCACAGCCAGGGGCCAACAGGACCCACTGATGGCTCCGGCCACAAATCCACATCGTTCCACTGCCGCCAGGAACCATAGACTAGGACGGTGTGGCTGGGCTCCAGTGGCCGTGGCCAGGCTCACAGAGGCCCCGCAGAAGTAATGCAGGGCAGGATGGCACTGGCTGGAGGGCCTGTCACTGCCCGGGATGCGGGGAAGCACAGCCAGCTCTCCAGTCCTGCCCTCCACCCTCAAAGGCCCCAACCTCACACACTTCCTACAGCCCTCAGACCACATGACCACAGCCTGCACCAGAGAAGCCACAGTCCTCAGAAGGACACAAGAACACCCTGCCACGCCCCACTGCACACAAAGCCTTACCTCATAAATGAGAAACACCTTGGCTCCCACGTATATGCCCATGCGGGTCACGGCCCTGACAGCGGCATTCATACCTGCCAGGGAGAAGGGGCAAACCATCAGGCCAGCCACGGGACGCTGAGACACCCTCTGCCTACAGCCCACATGGCTCCAAGCCAGAAACACAGGGCGGCCTCGTCCCTGAGGGACTCCAAGGCTAAGCCACGGGAGCAAGAGGCACTCAGCACACCCCCCCACACAAAGGACTCAGCCCCCCCAAGGACAGCCCAGGCTGCCCCACAACACAGAGCAGTTGGCCGTCACTCGTCCTGTGGCCCTGGCCCCAGCCAGCTCCCAGGGCTGCAGTCCGGGTGGCCAATATTCTGCAGAGGAGACATCAGCAGGAAACTCACGGGACCTTCCCCAAGCCTCCTTCCCCAGAGCCCAGGGCACAGGGGGCAGGTGGCAACACCCTATCCTCAGAGAAGCCCCGGGGGCTGCCACTCTTGATCCACTGCAGTCAGACACCAGATCCAGGCCAAAGCACTGGCCGCTCTGCACCTTGCCAGCCTGTACACAGCACCCACACATCCCCACATCTGTCCCTGAGCGGCTGAGCTCTTTCCTGACAATCTTACAGAGCTGGTGGGGGGGGGGTCCCCTCAAAGAGCGTAAGGTCCACATAGGGCCTCTTGTGAGCCCTCCACCTGGTTAGAGCCCACAGGCCTCAGCCTGGCTGCAGGTCAAGGGTAACAGCAGTTCTGAGGGCAGAGGTTCTAGCTCAGTGGTTCAGGCATCTCTAGCAGTTCTGAGACAGCACCCCAGAGCCTGCGGGGTGCTGTGAGCAGAGCCTCCCCAGGGTGCTGTGAGCAGTGCTCTGCAGTGAGCAGAGCCTCCCCAGACCCCAGCAGCAGGCAGGAATCTGCCACTACACCTGCATCAGGCAAAAACCAGGTCCCAGCAGGAGAAGAAGAGACCCGCCAGAGCCTAGGAGGTACAGCACAGCTGGTTATCACCCCAACCTTAGGGGGCTGCCCACCTGCACTGACCTCAGCACACAAAGCACACTGGCACAGAGCTGCCAACATCCCCCCTCGGCAGGTAGAAGTCAGGCTGCAAAAGCTGAAGCCAGGGTTGGATGCCGAATGGGTACCAAGGCAGCTGAGCACCCTGAAACCTGTACAGGAGGATGGATGCAGCCAGAGTCTGGGCAGACCAGGGCCAGAGGCAGGCTGGGCCCTGGCAGATAGCACGGGACACAGAGGGCCACGGAGAGTGAGGCTGTGACCACTGTCGGGCCCAAGGGTCTCTCTGGCATCCCAGCGTTCCAGATGGAGTCCACACGCTGCTGGCCACAGCCACTCACTGTCAGCCTGGCGGGCTTGCAGGGCCCAGAGACAACAAAGGGCCTGGGGCACCGTAACATGTGCAGTGGATGCAAAAGGCTTCAGGACAGTCTGCAAGGCCACCTCTTGAGACACCGAGCCAACACAGCAGCCCAGCCCAGCTGTGCGTCCAGAGAGTAAAGACCATGTGACATACCACTGTCTCAGGGGGGGGGGGGTTAGTGCCACTGTCATGGAGAGGACACCTGAGGGCAGGTGCCCTGCACACCTCAAGGAAACTGACTCTGTAGCTGCCATTCCGCTTCCTTGTCTTCTTCAGAATAAACCCTGGGCAGCAGCCCAGCCAGGTCAGAAGGGCTGACAGGAGAGAGACTGGCACTGCCCATCACTTGATAGGCGGATGACTTCCCAGGCCAAGGGACACCGAAGTCTGAGGCTCTCACTATCACTACCCCAGGCAAGAGGGGGTGTCTTACAGCATCAGTCACAAGATCCACCAGGCTGGCCAGTCACTGTCTAACAGGCAAACTCAGGGATCTCTGACAGCGACATGGGAGGGGGCTGGAGGGGCACAGCACCTAGGCCTCAAAAACGGGCAGAAAAGAAGCAGCCACCATTTAGGGAAAGGAAGGGGCTGGAAGAAATGGCCAAAGGACATAGCAGTGCACCCACTAGGAATATGGATGAAAGAGACCCAGGGTGGAGCCAGACTTGTAAATCTTCCAGCAACTTCTGCAGAAATCACTGTGATTACAGACTCAGGGAACCACAAGCACTGAGGGGAGGGGCAGGAGGAGAGGGGCGGGGCAGGAGGAGAGGGGCGGGGCAGGAGGAGAGGGGCGGGGCAGGAGGAGAGGCTAGGCTGCTGGCTCTGCGAGGCCAACATCTGACCCTCACGCTTCCTACAGAAGTGGGCATGCAGACCAGAGGAGGACTTGGGTCACACAGCTGGCTGCACCAGGCATCCAGATCTGGTGGCCAGATGGTGGGCCTGAGGTGTCCACATGGATAGGACTCTGGGGAGAAAGAGAGAAGAGCGCCTCCGGGTCCCAGGCCACTGTCACTCAAAATGGACTAAGGGCACAAAAAGGCACCTGCCACCCGGGGCCGCCCATCCAGAGCCGAATCACAGAGAGCAGTGCTGGCCCAGGGAGTCAGATGGCTCTTCAGAAAGTACACAATGGAAAACCCTGCTCTGGCATCTCCAGATGCCAGCTACCATCCTGACCCAGTGATCCCACGCTTGCCCAGTGCTCCCATCAGCCATGTGCTGCATAGTGGTCTGGTCTCCTGCCCACAGTGCAGCCTCAAGAGCAAATCAGGTCCCCGTGGGCTGAGAAGGGCACCTACAGGAGACAGGCAGCCAGCCAGCATGCTGCCAGGGTCCACGGGAGAAGGCCCAGGTGAGGCTGGCTGGGGTAGGGGCCCCTCAGGCTGACTCTGCCCCCTCTGCAGCACCCTGACCTGCCTGAGGGGCCTCTCAACTCTGCCCTCTACCAGGCTCCAAAACCACTTATCTGCCGCCCTGGGTGGCCCTGCCCTTGGGGCCCCTGATGGGGTGGTCAGGGACACATCCTGCAGGGGCCCCAGCAGCTTGCCTGCCACCTCCCACTGCTTCCCAAGGGCCCCCAAGCCTACGCCCTTTGCCCAGCCCTGACCCTGCCTGCCAGGCCAGCATGGACAAGCACATGGCAGGCAGACCACAGCCTAGGCCAGGCCAGTGGGCCAGGCCTGAAGTCGCACCTGCAGGCTGGTGTCCCCCATCTCACTCGCTCCTAGTGGGGCCTGAGCAGGACCCAGCTCGGCCTGAAAGGCTTGTGTGCATCTTCTCAACTACTCAACTGTCTCACAGGGCCCAGCAGCAGAGTCCGAGGGTGCCAGCTAGCACTGACTACCACCTGCCCTCTTTCACCCGGGGGCACAGGTGGCACCCAGCCATCTATGCCCTGAGGTCTGGAGGGCAATCATGGAGAACCAGGCCACAGGAGCGGGGCTGAGGGCAGGAGTGATCTCCAGGCCTGGCATCCACCCAACCTGCCAGGTTGGTGAAGGCTACACGTGCGCGCAGGTGCCCACCACCAGCCCAAACAGGACCTGGCTGAGGAAACCCCAGCGCCAGACAAGGGCTCGCCTGGCACCCTTCCACACCCAGGCTCCAATTAAAAGGTGCAGGGAGGAGCCGGGAGGAGGAGCAGTCCAGGGCGTCCGTCCACACCCCAGCGGGACAGAGGAAGCCCGTGAGCAGCGGGGCTACGGGTGGCTGGATGATCTAGGTCCCATCCTCCAGCCTCTCAGCAGGGACCCTGCGAACACGGGGACCGGCTAGGTCCCACGTGTCGCAGGAGCAGAGGGCGAGCGCGGTCACGCCTCCGGGGATGAGGAGGCGGAGCGCGGAGCCGTGGCCCGCGGCACGTACGCTGCGGCCAGGTCCCGGGCGGGAGGGGTCCAGAGCACGCCGAGCCACCGCTCCCGCAGACCGCCGCCCCCACCTTGCGCATCGCCGCCGCTGGTCAACACCCCGATGGCCTTGCCGGCCCCCGACGCGCGCAGCTTCTCTAGGTCCACGGCGGCCATAGCCGGCGACACCACACCGGGCGCGCTGCTCCCGCCGCTGTCTCTGCCCTGCGCGGCCGCGGTCGCCGTCCCGCCCCGCGCCCTGCGCGCCCCGCCCCGCGCCCGCCCCGCCTCGCGCCACATCCGGCGGCGGTGACGAGAGTGACGGCGGCTACCGGCGCGACCCGACCCGTAGGGGTCTGCCCGGCCGCCCGCCCGGGTGGCACCGCCCTCCGGGTCTTTGGCGCGCGCGTGGCCAGGTCCAGGCCAGTCCTGAGCGGAACGGAGCAGAGCGCGCACTGTCCGACCGGCTTGTCAGCGGACGAGCCCCAGCCAGCACTGGGGGGAATAAGACAGGAGAGTAGTAAAAGTTGAAACCCAGCCTTAGGAGACCCGCCTGAAATAGAAGGGGCTGAGTATGCAGCTCAGTGCGAAGGCCCTGGGTTCCATCCCCAGTGCCAAAAAAGAAAAGTGAGGGGACATTTAGGGAAAACGCGTTTCTCCCCCACTTCAGGGGATTCGCTGTATCTGGGAACTTCTGGCCCCACGGGCAGCAGTGGGCGTCGTGGTGAGCGGCCCACCCTCTGCTGGGCGGCTGAGGTGGGCCCAGCGGCGAGTCTGCGGCAGGAAGGACTCCCGGGGCGCGCAACGCAAGGACCTCGGCGCACCAGAGCAGAGCGGGGCGCAGGCGGTAACAGCCCGGGAGCTGTGCCAGGGCTTCCGCTCCTCGAGTCTCTGTACTATGGATCCCACTGGCGATACTAAGTATCTCATTGTTGATACTAGGGATACTAAGTATCCCATTGTTGAAGTTCTTGGCCTGCATGAGGAGGGATGCTGCCCTCGCGTCTGGAAGCGCCAAGGACTCTGCCTCACTGCCCAGAGCTGGCGTCCCTGGCACGGGAGCGCAGGCCACCCTCGGGTGCCCCTGTGCGGTCTTCATTTTCTTGCTTCTTTATCACCTACGCGCACTTGCATTTAGACTATAAAATATGGCAGGGGAAAGACAGGAAGGCGGGATGTGCAGAGATCCTGCGAGGCTGGGAAAGGTCGGGTGCAGGTGCATGGATATGAGTGCCAGGAGCACAGCATAGAAACCCGGCTCCTTCCGGCCGACCCAAGGCTGGAAGCTCAGGATCAGCCGGGTTCACCAAGGTGTTGTCACTCAGAGAGGACTTAGGTGTGAGGGAAAACAGTCTTGGCTGGCCATCCTCACAAGGAATATTAACCTGCCTTCTAAAACAAGGATATCCTCGCACATAGCCACCGTGCATGGACCTTGAAGATATTAAGCTAAGTGAACTAAACAAGGCACAAAAAGACAAATACTGCAAGGTCCCATTCAAGAAATCCCTACAGGGCACCTGGGAGACAAAAAGTAAGTTGGAGGGTGCAGGGCTGGGGACAAAGATTCGAAGCCAGTGTCAGCCAGAGGTAGTTTGAGTTTGGAAGGGAGAGATGCGTGGTGCGATGGCTGCATGGCACTAATACTGTCTTCAGTGCTTCTTCAACATGGTTAGGACACTAGCCACTGATGGCTTCACGTCTGTAATCCCAACACTTAGCAAGCTGAGGCAAGAGGATTTCTGTATGAGGCCAGCCTGAACAACAGAGAGAGAGAGATCTTGTCTTAAAAAAACGTTAATATGCTATAAAACTGGGCCGAGTAGCACACACCTGTAATCCCAATGCTTGGGAGGCTGAGACAGAAGGATTGCTGATCCATCACTGTGCAAGTCAGTCTAAACTGCATAATGAGCTGGGCATGGTGGATCACATCTATAAGCCCCACACTTGGGAGACAGAGGCAGGAGGATTGCTGCAAGTTCAGTGCCAACCTGGGCTACATAGTCAGTTCAGGGCCAGTTTGAACTACAAAGCAAGACCCTGTCTCAAAATAATAATTATAATAAATTTTAAAAACAAAAACAAATTTACTACAGTAATTTTTTAAAAGTTGGCCAAATAAAAACAAATTCTGTTGTGAAAGCCAATCATAAAACCTAAGGTCACCAGAGAAGAGCGGCCCTATTGTCCTGCTGGGCAGGGGCTCCTGGGCCGGGTCCAGGACACACGGCTGCTTTGCGAGTGCAGCATAGATGGGGATCCAGACAGGCACTGTGTGAGCAAAGAAGCAGTTTACTGGCTGATATCAGGGCACATGGATGGGCTACATCTGGACAAAAAACCCCAGGAACTCAGAGCAGACAGAGAGCAATAGAGACTTTAAAGGAAGAAATGAGGTCCCTGCCTTGAGAAATTGGGGGCGGAAGGAGTGAGGTCACTCTTCACACTTCCTGGTGTCTTCTCTTGTCTTTGTTCTTCTTTAAGGTCCTGTGCTTCATTTTTTTGCTCATCCTCAAACTCACATCACAGCAATCCTCCTGCCTCTGCCTCCCGAGTGCTGGGATTACAGGCCTGAGACACCAGGCCCGGTACTACTGTCTTCACGCCCAGTATTGTATATGGTTACCAGGGGATCGAACCCAGGCCCTTGTGCTTGCAAGACAGGCTCCGGAACCACTGGGCTAAATCCCCGGCCCAGAGTCCTGTGTTTCTGTCATGGAGTTGCACCACATGCATGACTGCAGAGACAGTGAGCACTCAGGCTGGCCATCCAGGTTGCCTTATCCAGGTTGCCTCTAGCCTGCACTGTGCAGCCTCGAGACAGCTTTGGTCCTCGGCACAGGTGGTATGTCCTTGGCACAGGTGGTATGTCCTCGCTGCCCACATGGAAGTGAGAAAGGCTCTCTGTGTTATGCTGTGTGCATTCTGGGCCACCAGACTGCAGCCCAAAGTGTGGACCCCACCTGCAGTGAGCACAGCAGTGTCCTGGGCATCGTCCTGGGCATGGGCACTCACCAAGCTCAGCCCACACCCAGGGACTCCATGACAAAGCTCCGCCTCCTAGGACTGTGTTCAGAACACTGCAGCCCAAAGGAAGGGCGCGAGCCAGGCCTGGTTGGGTTGAGGGACCAGGCCAGTCACTGACATCAGGCTGACCTGTGTTTAGGCATGCACTTGGCAAGCCTTCAGGCCTTTTCCCAAGGGAAAGCGGACCAAAGAGTGGAAAAGAATTTCATCAGACTGTCATGGTCAAAGCCCCAGACAAGACACAGAGAAGTCCCTGGGGCCGGGGATTTAGTTCAGTGCTTCCAATGCTGCCTGTCTTGCAAGCATAAGGACCCAGGTTCAATTCCCCAGTAACCACGTACAATACTGGGTGTGGAGACTCACGCCCAGCAGCAACCAGTACCACATACCACAGTGCTGGGTGTGATGGCTCACGCCTGTAATTCCAGCCCTCAGGAGGCAGAGGCAGGAGGATGGCTGTGATGTGAGTTTGAGGCTGAGCTCAGGGCCAGCCTGAACTACAAAGTAAGACCCTGTCTCAAAAAACCTAAAAAAAAAAGTTCCTGGGGTGCACTCTGACCTTCGCCTCAGATGAGGAGGGGGAAGAGTGGTGGAGGAAGCAGCCCTGGTCCTGAGTGCCTAGAGTGGACAACCCAGCCCGCCACCCTACCCAGCCGAGCACAAGGCTGCCAGCCAGTCCCTTTCCCATCAGCCACTCCTCAGAAGGCCTCTGTCCAAGGCCCTTCTAGAGGGCAGGGGACGGGTGAGCCCTGACACACCTCCTGCCCTTCATTACCCCTTTCCTTAAGGACTATGCTAAGATTAGTAACTGTTTCTCCAGTGAGCACAGAGGCGGTTTCCCTCCCATAGAAACATAAAGGTATAAAAACTGGTGTAAACTTCTGTTTGAGGCTTCCAAGGCAACGTGAATCCCTTGAAAGCCACCAGCAATTGAGCTAATTTGAGTCTTTCTCTGAAATGGTTGGTGGTCTCTCTGGAGACCCTACATCAGCCACCCTTCCAGGTACACACACCTCTAATCCAGCTCCAGGGAGCTGAGGCAGGAGGATCTCAGGTTGGAGGCCTGCCAGGCCATGTAGAGAAGGGAGTTTGTCTCAAAGATAAACAAACAAAAGGGGTTGGGGGTGAAGCCCTAGCATGTGCAAGGCCCTGTGTTCAGTCCCAGAACCACATAAAAAAAAGAGAGAGAGGCTAATACTGCATGCTTTGATACAAAAAACAAAAATAGGCCCAGGGATTCAGCTCAGTGGTTCTGGTGTCTGCCTGGCAAGTGCAAGGTCCAGAGTTCAATCCCCAGTACCACATAACACAGTGCCAGGCGTGGTGGCTCCTGCCTATAACCCCAGAACTCAGGAGGCAAAGGCAGGATTGCCAAGAGCTCCAGGCCAACTTGGGCAACACAGTGAGTTCAGGGCCAGCCTGAACTGCAGAGCGAGACCTTGTATCAAATAAAAACTAATATAAAATAAATTAAAAAGAACAAAACAAAACCTTTTTTCAAAAGAGGAGACCAAGAGATGGAGGGATGGGGAAAAGGGAAGGGAAGGGGAGGAGAGAAAAATTAAAATGTGTTACTGTCCCGACCAGGGGTGGATTGCAAGCCAAGCCACGCCATGCCGCTGCTCTGGGACACAAACGCAGCGTTAGTAAAAGAACTGAAAAAATAGAGTTTAGAATTTTAAAAAAAAATTATTAAAAGACAGATGAAATAGGGTGAAAGGGGAAAATGTTGAGATTGTAACAAAAAAGTAAGGAAACAAATTTTATGTATATGGGGGGGTGGTAGGGTGGGTAGGGCTATGGGAAAAAATGAGAATTAAGTTGTGTCTTATACTGGTACAAATCCCCATTATGGAGTGCAATCATGATGTGTATATTTAATGTACCAATAAAGATAATTAAAAAAAAAACACTGATGAAGAAATGGAATCTTTTACCTATCTATGTGTTCACATGTTAATATGTAGGATATGCCTGACATTCTGAAGGATAT
>PVIR01012382.1:0-12388 GCA_004026965.1 Petromus typicus
ACCCACCTCTTCTTCTAATTCAACAACAAGGGGGCGGTCTTGTCTCCGTGCAGAAGGGGTCTTGTCACCTCGTTGCCTTCCCATCTCCCTCCAAGTCTTGGTTGGGTGTAGGTGAATCTCTTTGGTCTCCCTTGCTCCTTCTATAGGAATTAGGCCGTATTTTCTGGCCTCATATTACCCCACTGTTGCCAAATAATGTGCATGTGAGTCACATCCATTTAAGAGACTGTTTATGGACAAGAAGGCAGATGGGAGATGACTGTCCTTATAGAGTGCAGGGTTAAATGAGAATGCTTCAAGCAAGGAGGAGTCTTATAAGTGCAGGATCGGATCCAGTCCTGTCCTCATTAACATTTTGATGGTGTTTATTCTGAGGTTTTTTTGGTCCTGAAATATGAATTACTCTCTGCTATTTTTGTTGTTCACTTACAATTTATTGACCTGACAATGTTCGAATCACTGCCTAACTGTCTCTGGGTGGGCTTATAGGATGGAAGCCCTGGCATCTGCCTCATGTGACAGACATGCATGTCTCTTCAAAGTCAAAACAGGTTAAGTGACAGTTCCTGCACAGGTCAGATCTCAATAGAACAGGAAGCCTTTCCTTCACTTTTTTCTTTTCCCGTTGAGCAGTGGGGATTAAACTCAGTGCTTCCACATGCTAGAAAATCACTCTAGCATTGACCTATATTCTCAGACCTTTCATTTTAAATTTTGAGACAAAGTACTCACTAGGCTAGCCAGGATGACCTTGAATTTATGATTATCCCATCTCAGCTTCCTGAATAACTGAGGTTAGAGATATATACTACTGTGCTTGACCTTTGTTTCAAGAGTGAGTGTAGAAACATCACGAAACTTGAGGAAATCTTTTCTACTACAATGAGTTTTTGTTTCTTTTTTTTGAGACAGGGTCTCACTTTGTAGTTCAGGCTGGCCCTGAGCTCAGCCTCCAACTCACAGCAATTCTCCTGCCTCTGCCTCCCGAGTGCTGGGATTACAGGCGTGAGCCACCACGCCTGGCATTGTGGTATGTGGTACTGGTTGCTGCTGGGCATGAGTCTCCATGCCCAGTATAGTATGTGGTTAACCGGGGGATTGAACCCGGGTCCTTGGGCTTGCAAGACAGGCGCCGGAACCACTGAGCTAAATCCTTGGCCCATATAGTGAGTATATTTAAACCGAACATGGAAGGGAGGCAGTGCTTCTGAATCAATTCTCCCGCAGTATGGGAGGATTGTTCTGCTCTTTGCCTGCCTGTGGGCTTCCCCAGGGCTTTGCTCTACTGGATCGAAGCCTCTTCTGCTAGCGCTTCTACCCCAGTCTATCTCCCCCAAGACTGGAAGGTTCTCTGGGACATATCTTATTATAGAACTTTTTATTGGTATGAACTTTTTCTACTAGGAATTCTTTAAAAAAATAAAACCAAGTGCTTTCTATGAATGCTAGCTAGCGGTATCTTCCAGTATTCCTGCTTGTAAAAGATTAGTCTTTATAGGGTCAACCCATTTAGGGAACTCTCTAGTACCTGGGTACAACCCATCACTTGAAATCATTATTTTAGTGGCTGAAATTTTTATGGAATTGATAAAAAAGCCTTATGGAGTGTCATAATCAAATCCCACTTAAATTAGCTAAGGGAAAAATAAGAATTATCTTAAATGATAGGGATGAAAAATGGTGGCTTCAGATGCTGAAATAACACAAGAAAATGTCCTGGCTCTCTCTGGAGAGGATGGTTTCCAGCACCTGGAAACATGCACCTGCACAGCAGCCCTGAGTGAGGAAGCATCCTCACCTGAACTCTGCTGGAAACCTCTGGACACTCGTGGAGTCTGAAGCATGAGCTCAGCCGTGAATGTCAGCACTGGGCTGAGGATCGGGAGGGTGGGTCAGGCCTGGGTCATCTTCCCACACCCGGGCTGAGGAGGCTGAGGGAGGGTTAGGTCCCCTGCACTGCTGAGGCCCCTCACAGGCAACAAGGCTCTTTGTGGAGAAACACAGGAGCTTGGGGCAAGCAGACCCATCAGGTGCGCCCCCATGTCTTTCCCTGCACTGTTCTTACGTGTTTACTTAGTTTTTCATTTAATTTTCATTTTTGTATTCAGTCCTTTTCCACTTAAATCTCTCATTAGGCCATTATCAGCCCCCCCCCCCTGGGAATTCTTCTCAGGCCTCTGTGGAGACAGTCTATGTTTTTTATTTCGTATCTTCTGTCCTTGGTCCGCTTTTATTTAGCATTCACTCTCTTCATCCTTAGGTCCATGACTGATCTTCATGGGGAGTATGTTCTCTTCTGCTTATTGACGACAGTGTTTATAATTTGTATACAACACTGAGTGTGTGTGTGTTGTTTGGAGTCTTCATTCTCTTCACATGTCACTTCTGACGGCTTCTAGCTGGTTTTAACAAGCAGTCGCCTCATTCCACACAGAGCACTTCTGATAACCCCCCTAGTGCACACGGCCTGGGGCGCCCTGGGGTTATTTGGTGAAGGAATGCCTAGTCACTGGGGCATGCGCTGGACTTGCTCACCACAAAGCATTTGCCTGTGCTGTTATCTCTGTCAGAAATTCCTCAGCCTGGTCAGTTTCCACTTGTCCTCCACATGTCTAAACAGGCCTCATTTCCTCCAAGAAGCTCCCGGTCATCCAGACTAGGCTAGGGACAGAATCCTCTCACAGTCGGCTAGTACAGCCATTTATGCAGCCGTGTGCATGGCGGGAGTCAGGTCCGATTGCGCAGTTCACTATCACCAGGTTTAAGCCCTCCTCTGGGTCCCCCACGCCCACAGTGTCCCAATTCACCTGCCTCATATTGTTTGGTTTGCACGATTGCTTACCCGGCTTCCCTGGTAACTGAGGTGCTCCCTGCCCACAGGAACTACTGCTAAGCCAGTCTCTGGACATAAGCCATCTCTGATATGTGTTCAGATGACCCACCCCTGCACTCGGCACCTCTGCTGATCTGCAAGTCCCTGCTGTGCCCAGCACACCCATCAATTAGCTGTCATTTGCATATGTGTCTCACTTCCTGTATTACATCGTGAAGTTCCCTGTTGTAACCAACTGTGCTGCCAGTAATTTCTACTATGTGGCACATTGCCCAGTACCTGGCATGTACAGACAGTGCTACATAAATGCAGAAAATATTTGTAAACTTGCATCTCTTTAACTATTTTCAGATGGCAGATTATTACACATCCCTTTGTATCTCTTAAAGTGCTTGGCTAGTTTGATCTGAATTAAAGCAGTGTGACTTTCGTCAACCTTTGGTTTAGACATTCTTGAAAAGTGCTGCGACACTAGTGATCAGGTATTACAACTGGCCTTCAGTTTCTCTTGATAGTAGAAGAATAAACAGGATCATGATGCACTTCAGATGTCTTGCGCATCCCGTAGTCCTTCTGTGTCCTGGTCTGTATCTTTAGGAGGCTGCGGTGCAGGAGCCCATGACTGGCTGTGCTGGGCTCCTGAGATGACCTCAGACTGGTGAAGAAGTGGAGGAGGCTGGAGTGTGAGTCTGAGAATGAGATAGAGCTGCACTGAGGCCACACTGGCAGGTGGAAAGCCAGAACTGGATTCTGAGCAGAGAGTCTAGAAGGGACAAGAAACTAGAGAGAGGCCTGAAGGGGGTCGGGGGTAGAAAGATTTCCAGAAGCAATGGATGCAGAAAAGACCCCATCACTGCAAACCTGCAGTTGGTCTGTGCGCAGAGAAGGGTAGTTTGGGATAGAAAGTAGCTGCCCATGTGCAGTAACAATGAGGGCCACCACATAAACGCCACCTATGTCAGGTCACGCATGCTGCAGACAGGCTGTCCAGCCTGGTCTCAGCTGGGCGACCTTGGTTGCCCACAAGTAGAGACCATGCACATAAAAATGGGCTGCAGGGTGGGGGTTAGCTGGGTCTGGGCAGCCCAGATTCAGAGAGCAGGGCTCCCCTCACTTGAGAAGGAAGCAGAGTCATCTGTGTCAGAGGCAGTGCAGAGAAATGATGCGGACCGAGCCTGGTCGCCCGTGCAGGGGTTCACACTTGCCGAGCGATGGTACCCACAAAAGGCGTGCTGGATACACCGGGGAGGCTGGGACGAGCTCCAGGGAGGAGAAAATGGGAACACACCCTGTTCCTTCTGTACAGTTCCAACCAAGCTTAGTGGTATTTTAAGTATGGAGAAAACAGATTCAAGCGCCACTTTCCTCTAGGAAAGAGGTACTTCTGTTCCCAGCCTGCTGACGTCAGAGTAGAAGATGAGGCTGTGATAAAACAATGTCTTTATTTCCTATGTATATTTCTTTGTTCCAAAAAGAGCACTAATGTGTTTTCATGTTGGGTTCAAAGAAGAAATGGTCCCGGAAAGACCACAGCTCCTTTGGAAGGACAAGCAGGACGTGAAAGGCTTTCCACTAAATTTTCATCCAGCTAAACTGAGAAGCCAATTTCCTGAGGCCAGGAGACCTCTATGGCTCAGGTGGTTTTTAATCAAAGCAATTTACATTCAAAGAATGTACAGGCTCAGACAAAATCAATGAAGTCAAGAGAGGAAACAGGAAAAAAAAAAAAAAACAGCCTCTCACTCATGTGAAAGGGCCGTACGATTGTTTAAATTGCATGTTTGTTTAGAATATTTGTGTACATAGTCTAACTTCAGTCAAAATTTGAAATGTGTGCATATTGTTTGCTATGGGCCCCTTCTTCCCCACTCACCCCTCCCAGGTAAGGGTGAGTTTCACCCTGGACACGTGTTGCTCCTTATTTTTAAGCAGGAATCCTGTGGGAGTGCCTGGTGGACCACGCAGAATAATCTGCTGCCATTCTCCTTTGAGCAGCTCAGCAGGAATGAGGTATTCCTAAGACTGTCCCCTTGAACAAGTTCTGCCATTTTGTCACTTCTATGAAGTTTGCTGGCGTATAAATATAACCTCACATTCTTTTATGAAACACATAAATGCAATAAAATAGTTGCTTTGGTACTTTTCTGGAGGCAGAAGGAGAAAAATGTCAAACTCTCATTGTTCAGTGTTCCTAACAGACCCCTTTTGTGTAACTGGTATGACTTTCCAGCACAAAGTTCTGAACTGCAGATAATAGCTTAAAAGGCTATCTGAACTCATTCTGTTATGCAGATGAAAGGGAGTCTTTAGATTAATCTATGGCATCTCTGAAGAAAAAACAAGAGGGGCACTTATCCAAATCATTTCCTGGGGCCAAGGCAATGAACAAGCAGGACAAAAATGCCAAAATTCTGCTATTGAAAAGCTAGTTTCATAGCAGGAGCACAGTAGACTAGCAACTGGATTTTTGCTACCGACCTGTCACTGTTTGGAAATAGGGAACAGCGTGTTATTATTCAATGTTATCACTAAATTAAAAGTGAACGGAAAGCATCCAGTTAAATAAAGCATAGTGTGACGATTAAGAATCTGCACCATTGCTGTTTTGTAACAAAATGTTATTTTATGAGACGCAAATATTTAAAATACATAACACAATTCTTATTGAACAATTAGAAGACTATTTGAAGAGAGTCTAGAGGTCAGGGGTTTAGCTCCGTGGTACAGCGCTTGCTGAGCGTG
The DNA here is from genome assembly GCA_004026965.1 of Petromus typicus. Lineage (NCBI taxonomy): Eukaryota > Metazoa > Chordata > Mammalia > Rodentia > Petromuridae > Petromus > Petromus typicus. The sequence goes on from PVIR01012382.1 coordinate 5,576, forward strand.
TGTGAAGCCCTGGGTTCGATGCCAGCAACACAAACAACAAACAGAATCCTCCCCAAAAAACAAAAGAAGCAAATGAAAAACAAAACAAAACAAAACAAAACAAAAAAAACAAAAGAAGCAACCAAAAAGTTATACTCTTCAAATTAAGCTGAGCACACTGGGAAATATGTATGCCATCTCATCCTAGAGCATCAAGTTTCTTAATAAAATTGTATCTTCAAATTTATTTATGTTATAATAAACACTACTTTAGGAATTGAATGCAGTTATCACCAAAATAAGAGAATTTAAATTTTTTCAAGTTAATGTCATTTAAAATGACATCTACCATATATTGTTTTTTAAAAGTAATCAGTTTGAATTTCTAATAGAGTAAATAAGGTCTTCTTTAAGAATGTAAAAGACCTCTGATTTTGAAGAGTTGAGAATTGTTAGTCTACAGATTGAGATACTGCTGAAAGAAATTTTCATGATATCAGGGATAGCAGTTTATAGGATGGAATAAGAACATTTTTGTAACTGTTTTTTTGTGACAGCAATAATTTATCATATATCATCCCATTTTTTTTGGTACACAATATATAAAATCTATGGCTTATTTTCCTCATTCAAGTATTGTTTCCATAATGATACTGATAATAAATTGAAATTCATGGAAAACTAGGACTATAAAGATTCAAGACAGGTTGTCTGGACCGGGGAGTTAGCTCAGTAGTTCCGGCACCTGTCTTGTAAGCGCAAGGACTGGGGTTCAATCCCTGGTAACCACATATAATACTGGGCATGGAGACTCACCCCAGCAGCAATCAGTACCACATACCACAGTGCTGGGTGTGGTGGCTCACGCCTGTAATCCCAGCCCTCGGAAGGCAGAGGCAGGAGGATTGCTGTGATGTGAATCTGAGGCTGAGCTCAGGGCCAGCCTAAACTGCAAAGGGAGACCCTGTCTCAAAAAACCTCTTAAAAAAAAAAAAAAGACAGATTGTCTAATTTGGTTTGACTGACAACAGAATACAAATTTTGTAAAGTCTTAATTGTAGGGCTAGGGATTTAGCTCAGTGGTTCTGGTGTCTGCCTGGCAAGCATAAGGTCTCAAATTTGATTCCCAGGAACCACGTACCACAATGCTAGACGTGGTGGTTCATGCCTGTAATCCCAGCTCTCAGAAGGCAGAGGCAGGAAGACTGCTGAGTTTGAGACTAGCCTGGGCTACATAGTGAGCTAAGGGCCAACCTGAACTACAAAAGCGAGAACTTGTCTCAAAAAAAAAAAAATCTTAATTATAATCACATGATTGGTGACTTTGTTATGACAAAAGCCAGGAAAATAAATTTGACTGAATTAGCAAACATAATAGTTTGTGAAAAAAAGATACTGTCATCAAATATAGAATGACATCAGCCATTAATGGTTTTCAGGTGAAAGGAACTGACAGTACCATAGTATCAGAACTAATAAGCATTCAGAATTACAAAATAATTATGCAAATCAGTACTGTTCCATATGCAAGCAATATACAACATATAATAATAATCCATAGCCCATTCATAGTAACATACACATAGCTCACAAAATATGAAATGCTGTAATCTGAATGAGTCCCTTAAATTCATAGTTTGAAAGCTATCCCTCAATTTGACAGTGTTGGAAGGGGGGAGGGCTGTGTCACCAGCATGTTCTGGTCTCATGAATGGGATTAGTGCCCTCACAAAAGCGAGCCCGTGAGTTGGCCAGCTCCTGCGCGAACACACACTCAGAAGGGCAGTAGGTGAGGAAAGGCTCCTCACCAGCCACTAAATCTGCTGCCTTGAGCTTGGGTATCCTGGCGGCTACAATTGTAAGAAAGAAAAATCCCCTGGCCTCTCTAGCCATGGGAAAGAAGTTTCTGTTGTTTATAAGTTACATGACATATCATACTTTTGTTATAATGGTCCAAACACGCTAAAAGGAATACACACACACACACACACACACACACACACACACACACACGGCTGCACATAGGACAAAGCCTAAGATTTAACTCATCTTGTTTGTTTTATTTTTGAGAAATGTAAGAGAATTTGACCTCAGCACAGTGACACATGCTTATAATTCCAGCTACTATGGAGGCTGAAGCAGGAGGATCATAAATTTAAGGCCAGGGCTGGGGATTTAGCTGCCTTGAAAGTGAAAGGTCCTGAGTTCAATCCTGGGTAACCATATATCACAATGCTAGTTGTGGTAACTCATGCCCATCAGCAATCACCATACACCACAATGCTGGGCATGGTGGCTCACACCTGTAATCCCAGCCCACGAGAGGCAGAGGCAGGAGGATTGCTGTGAGTTCAAGGCTTGCCTAGGCTATGTAGTGAGCTCAGGGCTAGACTGAGCTACAAAAGTGAGACCCTGTCTCAAAAACAAACAAACAAACAAAAAGCAATTCAAGGCCAGTTTGGACAACATAGTGAGACCCGGTCTCAAAATTAAAAGTAACATTAAAAAGCTCAGTGATGGGGCATCTTCTTGCAAGCATGAAGTCCTGGTTTGACCCTCAGTACCACAAAAAAAAGCAAAGTTTGAATAAAAGGTAAAACGTGTGCTATATTTAATGGTAAAAATGCAGTATAGTTTTCATTTGTTATACATTGCTAATAGAGACACAAATAAAATTTTAGAAAGAACTTTTAAAATATTATTGTATGTATCTTAAAAAAATCAGAGTAGAATGATGATTATTTTCCCAGATTTTTAAATGTATCATAATGTGAGTTTGACTAAAATAGCTTGGTATTATTACAGAACTAGATTAATAGGATGTTATCCCTAATACCTACATTGTGACTAGAAAATAGTAGGTATTCAATGTTTGATGGAGCACATGAATATAGCAATAAATATTCATTTAAAAAGAAGACTGAATAGTATAAGGAAGATCTGTCAGTTTCAAATCTCTGCTTGAAAGTTACTGAGGAGCTCGGATCATGGCAAACACCTCTAGTCTCAGCTGTTCCAGAAGTTAAGGCAGGAGGATCTCCCATTGCTGAGATTTCTATATCATGGCTAATAGAAGAGTGAAACTTTCAGCTGGAGATTTAGCTCAGTGGTTCCAGCACCTGTCTTGCAAGTGCAAGGACCTGGATTCAATCCCCACTTTAACCACATACAATACTGGGTGTGGAGACTCACCCCAGCAGCAACCAGTACCACATACCACAGTGCCGGGCGTGGTGGCTCACGCCTGTAATCCCAGCACTCAGGAGGCAGAGGCAGGAGGATTGCTGTGATGTGAGTTTGAGGCTGAGCTCAGGGCAAGCCTGAACCACATAGTGAGACTCTGTCTCAAAAAAAAAAAAAAAAAAAAAAAAAAAAGAATGGAACTTTTATTTAATAATACTAAATCTTAGCAATAATGCTAGTGCTTCTCAAATCTGAGACTGAGACATCAATTTGTAGACTGCTTTTAATGGAAAATATTCTGATCAGCCCAGTTATTTTTTAAAGTAGCAATACTTGAATATAAACATAAAACTAGGGCTGGGAATTTAGTTCAAGTGGTGCTGTGCCTACAATGGGAGCACAAGGGCCCAAGTTTTATCCCCAAAACCACAAAGAAAATCCTACAAAACTAGCTATAAACTTTTTGTGGTTTTGCTCCTTTAATATAGTACCAAAATATATTTACTCAAGTAAACATCCATAATTTTAAAATCAGTGTAATTCAACACTTCAAAATGTGATAGATGGTAGTCTATGGAAACTAAATTGCTCATGTTAGATTCAATAATATGAAGATATATTTGTTTGTTTTCATTTCACTAGGAGAGTTGAGTTTCTTTTACCCTAAATATGATAGGCAATTCATTTTTGTCACTGCTTTTATTTCTAATTCTTATATTTCTATCTTGATCTACTGATTGATTTAGCACGCTGTCTTCTATCCATTCTTATGTACAGCTATCCATTCTTATGTCCATTCTTATGACATTCTTATGTCAGGAAAGGTTAATACTAGTTAATACTAATTTGTTTGAAAGACAAATGACAGTTAAAATTCAAGAGAGTACTGTATTTGATTACAAAACGGTCATGCCGACGGCCTGCAACACTCTCACATTGCTTTTCTTAGATCATAATCCGAAGGAAAGCCACAAATTAAAAAAAAAAAATCTTTCAGAACTTGTGAATCTCAGTTTGAGAACTTCTGCCTAACGTTCACATAACAATTTTTGAAAATTCTAGGATAGCAGAAGAATCCCAGAAGTGCTTTGTGACTGTCACTAATGAAACTTTATGGTTTTGATCTAGGTCTCAGCACTGATCTTGGGCATCAAATGCACTGATTCTCCTCCGAAGATGTGGACTGCTAAACCTGTGTCACAGCTGCAGTCACAGTTGCAGCCACTGACGCACATGCAGTATCCAAGGGCACAGAAAACGTGGCAGTGAAATTTAGATGAAAGGTCCCAGAAGGGCCTAATAGAGTTAGTGGTCATCATCCAAACCGCCCAGTCTTGGGATTTCTTCCAGCCTAACAGGAATCATTGGTATCTCAGGCCTCCATGCAGGGAGATCCTCTGGGACTTGGTATAACTACACACTCCCTTATGGCGGCTCCAGGGGACTAAGCCCAAGACCAGGACAGGCAGCGTTCAGCCCTTCTGATTACAAGGCGCAAGGCTCTATGCTCATCAGAGGGGGGCTGCTCTTCTTTCTCAGGTGCAGGTATCCCTCCCTGAACAGGGGCTTTGGAGCCCTTTGGTGACAGCACCTGGGATTACACTGCCTCAGTGCAGCAGGTGGAGGCTCAGCCTGGAGATATCAAACCAGGGTGTGAACTGGCTTGAGTCACAGACAGTGAAGAGAACATTCCCTGAGGTTAGACCAAGTCCTAACCACCTCCCTTTGTATCAGGAAAACCTCACCCTGCCCAGTGTGACAACAGTAACCAAGAGAAATCACCAGGGAATGCAGAGCACTAGAGAGACCACGCCACGGGGACTCAGTAAGTATCGATTGAGACCTCATTTACTATCAAATACGGCTTTCTACGCTTGAGGCTTTTCTCCGCAGAATAGCATGAGAAATAATCTTTGTTCCGTAGTTCTTATTAGTGATTATAGTAACAGCTAGAATTCTACCTTTAAATGACCAGATGGGACTTGTTCGCGCGTTGGGGGTCAGGGGCGGTCTTACTTTGCCCTGGTTGCTTCGGTTACTCCGCGCGCCATGTTGTTTGTCCCCTGCGTGCTTCTTTGCCATCCCATCCCTGGAGCCAGCAGACTCTGGGCGGAGACTTCTATAAACTGTGAGCTAAATAAACCTTTCCTCCCTCTAACTTTGGGTGTCCGCTATTTTAGACTCAGCAGAGAGAGAAAAGTTAACTTTTTATTGGTTCAGCTGTTCTCTGTGGAGAAGCGCAGGCCCTCAGTCACCGAGGATGCTTCCTGTTCTTTTCCGGGAAGCTCTGACCTTCGCCTTGAACGTTGCTTCCTGGCTCCAGTGCGGGTCCCTCAGCCTGGCAGCACGGATCCTCCACCCTACTGCCAGCGCGGGCTTTCCACCCTCGCCCCTGGCCTTTGGGCCTTCCCAGTGCAGATCCTTGATCCAGACCTGCGTGAGATATTGCCGTGGGCTCTGGTCCTTCAGATGGTTTGTTTGGGACGTTGCCGTGGGACTCAGGTCCTCGGCTGGATTCTTTGGGTCTCTAGTGTGTGGACAGACCTCTTGTGCTCCTCTACATCTGAGTTTTTGGGTAGATATTATAAAATAATCCTGTAAATTATGTATCCTGTAGTAAATCTGTTTCCTTGTAAAACCTGACTACAACACCTGTCAAAATCAAACTAGATTGTCCTCATCCAATCTTTATATTGTTTTATTTTTAGAATCCCCAAAGGAGTTTACTATATTATCAAAAGAGTTTAGCCAACTCACCAACCTCACCAGTCTATTCTCCTTCCAGCCCACGGTACACACCACAATCTCCAACCTCTCCAGCTACACCCCAAGTTCTCTCAACTACAGCCCGACTTCACCCAAGTATATACTCCAACTAGTCCATCCTACAGCCCCAGCTCACCAGAGTACACCCCAGCCTCCCCCAGGTACCCGCCTACCAGCCCCACCTATTCACCCACCACCCCAAAATAGTCTCCTACATCCCCTACTTACTCACAGACTTCTCCGCTCTACACGCCCAACCTCAACCAATATGATATACTGCTAGCCCCATATACTCTCCCATCTCCCCAAAGAGCTCTACCTACTCCCCCACTTCTCCTGGATACCCCCGCCTCAGCCCCACCTGCAGCCTCCACAGCCCCCATCAGCCCGGGTGACAATGATGAGAACTAGGGCCGGAGCTCAGTGCAGTGCAGTCCTCTCCGGTCGGCGCCCTTTCTTGTGCTGCTTGTGCTATTCCTGTTCAAGTTCTGGATCCTGTTTCTGATGGAACTTTTTGTTTTTTCCACTTGTGCTGTTGGAACCCACAGACCTTGCTGTGAGTTCTTCCTACTCACCTTACAGCGAAGGTCTGTCCTTGCCTGTGGCTTGATTGGGGTTCGTGGTATTCTAACTTCATAGTGGTAGTGCCTGCTCTGGGTTAAGCATCTGATCCTCGGGAAGAATAAAACGCAAGCTGCCTTTTGTCTGTTATTTTTTGAAGTTTATTAAATAAGGTACTAATTTTGACCAAAAAAAAAAGAGAGGTTAGCCAAGTATGGTGGTGCAGGTGCTCTGGAAGCTAAGGCAGGAGAAGCCCAGCATGGGTAACTTAGCAAAATGCAGCTTCAAAATAAAAAGAAAAAATTTTAAAGAGTTAGGGAAGTA
>PVIR01012382.1:12488-44893 GCA_004026965.1 Petromus typicus
AAAAAAAAAAAAAGAGTTAGGGAAGTAGGTCAATAGTAGAGTATTCCTGCATTCCCTAGCACAGAAAAAAGGGGATGTTTGTCTTATGATCTGTAATAAGCAGCTTTTAAAAGCCAATACTTATAAGCATGTTCCTACATGCACAAAAGGGAGGATATAAACCAAGCTGTTGATAATGATTATCTCAAGGGAGCGGTGCTGGACAGGGTGGAAAATGGCACTTTCTGTTTTATACACTTCTATTGTCTAAACTTCTTTGTCTAAACTTTCTTAATGGGCATGTGGCTCATACTTGAACTTCCTAAAAACACAATTTTTATTTAGAATAATTTCTTTCACTTGTGAAAAATTAGACTTGACTCAGATTCTTGCCATAAATCCATATGCTTCAAGGTCTGTTCGAACGAGTTAGTTGACTTCAGGAGGAACTCACAGAGAGAGCAATACAGTTCAAGGTTGAGCTTTTACCTCGAGGCAGGAGGGATGCTGTCCCTGTTTCTCCTCCTGCAAACATGTGGATTGAGATATAGTATGAAGCCAGGCAGATTACCAGCCCTTGCAAGGAAACTAGTGGCCCTAAAAGTTGATCAGAAGAGCAGGCCTCCGTGGACTGTTGACATCAGATGCAGTGATGGAATGCTTCGCCTCTGCCAAGTGTTTGTTCTGCTAGTTTATGCTTTCTGGGTGAATATATGTAAGGTCACATGCCACTGCAGAACTCCATTTGTTCTAGTGTGGGGACTGAGAAAAGATGCCATTAGAATGCCATTTCCATTTTAATCTGGTTTTCTGGTGAAATAGAGCAGAGACAAAGGAGATTCAGCCTGGTCCTGGGTCTTCTGTTTCTCTTTTATGGAACTCAGTTTTCTCAACCATGCAAAGAAGATGGAATTTTTATGATCTCTAAGATCTCTTTAGCAAGAAAACTTTATGACCACTAAAGTGGTACCTAGAAGATTTTGAATAGTGCATATCATACAGTTTCTTTCTTAGCCTTTTACAAATAGCAATACCAATTAAACAGAGCACATGTATGTCTAACCTACTATCTAAGGAAAGAAGTGGGAAAATGGAGAGATGGTGTCCTCAAGATTTCTCCTGAAACAAACACAGCCTTGAGATTCTGATTTCACCCTCCATGCTTGACATGGACTCAAGGGTGTCTTCAAGTCTTTCTTATCGGCACATTATTTCCGAAATAAGAACTATGTCATTCCTTTTCCTTCAAGGTACACTCCTTAGCTCAGGGGCAGAGCTGAGTATGGCATGGGTGGCACAGGGAGACACCATAACTGACATTCTTCTAGCCAAGCCATTCCATCAATGTGGAACCACACTGGAATTAGCGGGTGGCTTCCTGAAGTGAGCGAATGAGTTAGTCATGACTCTGCTCCCTCAGGTGTTTAGGATATTCCCAAGGATGTCTGGTGGGAAATGGGGAAGGGAATGGCTTATGAAGTGCCTGAGCTCTTGGCCATTTCATGTATTTAGTTGTCATGGTCACTGCTGAACTGTTACATTTTCTTTTTGCGGTGCTAGCGATAGAACACACGGTCTCACACATGCTAGGCAAGAGCTGTACCACTGAGCTACACTCTCAGCCTCTTGAGTCCCTTATAAGCTTATATGTGTTTCCATGGTGATCTGATGACCTCTCTGTTACATACGATATTTTGCAAAATAAGAGAATAAATAGTGACCATCAGGCATCACCTGATAAGCTAATATCCACTTGAGCACTTCCTCTGACGCGCTTTCCTGCTCTACTGGTTTCTTCTCTTCTCTTTCATCTTATAAATCTTATTCCTGACTCCCGGGGCAGTCATGGATGAGAGCAGCTCAGATCTAAACATGGCCTTGAGTCCTATTGGTCAACTGTCCAAGACTACCAGAAATTTCTAAAGTTCTACTTGAAAATGACCAGGGCTAGAAAGTGATTAGCCCTTCTATAGATTTCAACAGGTTTTTCTTTACATTTCACAGGAAAGCCTTAATCAAAGCTAATTCATATTTCTATGAATTTCTATGAAGAAAAGAGATAATTGTGGTTAAAAATTTGCCATATTTCTTGGGACTATAACGAAGTCACACCTTAGTCTTCTCTAAGTCTGCCAGGTCCTTGTAAGTCATGCCTTAGTAATTTTGATTATTCTTAGAACCCTTGCCAGGGGCTCTGTATCTTTTTAAAAGGGTGGTTAACATGACAGTGTGGTAGGGCGATCTGACTGAAAATAAAACAGAAAATGCCTCCCAGGTCTTTAAAAACCAAGCTTTATAACACATTCTTTTCATTAGGGCCAATACTGAATTTATTTAAACAATGATTTCACATAGATAAATTACTCTTAATTTTAGGTGATTTTTATCTTTCTTTTTTTTTTTTTTTTTTGAGACAGGGTCTCGCTTTGTAGTTCAGGCTGGCCCTGAGCTCAGCCTCCAACTCACATCACAGCAATCCTCCTGCCTCTGCCTCCCGAGTGCTGGGATTACAAGTGTGAGCCACCACGCCTGGCACTGTGGTGTGTGGTACTGATTGCTGCTGGGCGTGAGTCTCCACACCCAGTCTGGTATGTGGTTACGGAGGATCGAACCCAGGTCCTTGTGCTTGCAAGGCAGGCGCTGGAACCACTGAGCCAAATCCTCGGCCCGATTTTTGTCTTTCTTTTAGCATGTCAGTATTTCCCTAAGTTATTTTGGAGCAGAGGAATTCTGTCCAAAAGTGAATGGGTTTTTTTGTTCATTTGATTTTTGGATTAAGCAAAGATCAGAGATATTCTTGGCTGTCCAAAGCCATGAAGCTTTTGTATAAGGGCATCTTGGACTCAAGCTCCGGTTTTTATTCCAGCCTATGGAGTGACAATGACCCAAGGATGATCCAGCACTCTCAGTCCAGGTGTTTGCCCATGCCCCCTCATCCTCTGGGTCTATGAGGTCATCATTCACAGAAATGCAGCTGGGAACATTTGATTAGGCATTGTGATTAATGAACACCTCCGGCACTTCCTAAGTGAATTAAATGGCTTTTGCAGGACTGTTCTCAGCATTTTCTAACAGTGTGAATTTCCAGTATCTTGCAGAGCATTAACAATTCCACTAAATGTATTATCATATGAAATCGGGGGCATATATTCTAACATGCTAATCCTACCTGATATTAACTAAAACAGGCTGTAAACATAGGCCCCTTGGGATTTCTCCGGAGAATCCCAGATGGATTCGGCTAGTTAAACCTTACTCCTTTTGCATTCAGTCTATAAACCGTGGCTCTAACTCATCCCACATCAGACCCACAGGCAGCACTGCTTCTTCATCCGTAACTTTTTTTTTTTTGAGACAGGGTCTCGCTTTGTAGTTCAGGCTGACCCTGAGCTCAGCCTCCAACTCACATCACAGCAATCCTCCTGCCTCTACCACCACGCCCGACACTGTGGTATGTGGTACTGATTGCTGCTGGGAATGAGTCTCCATGCCCTGTACTGTATATATTTACAACGGGGATCGAACCTGGGCCCTTGTGCTTGCATGACAAGCACCAGAACCACTGAGCTAAGTCCCTGGCCTCCTTCATCCGTAACTTACAGAGTCAGTTGTTCTGTGGAGAACTGGCTGTCAGGCTGTGAAGCCAGCCTACTTCGGACCAAGTCCTGGCTCTAGTACTTCTCAGCTGTGTGACTATCAGGGACTTATATGTCCTTGCTGCTTCTTATTTTTCTCATGTAGAAGATGGGACCATTACAAGTATGGTGAATATGAAAAGGTTCTGGTGCATATTACAAGAATTAATCAATGTACAGGCCGGGGATTTAGCTCAGTGGTTCCAGCATCTGTCTTGCAAGCGCAAGGGCCCAGGTTTGATCCCTGGTATAACCATATACAATACTTGGTGTGGAGACTCACATCCAGCAGCAATCAGTACCACAAACCACAGTGCGAGGCGTGGTGGCTCATGCTTGTAATCCCAGCACTCGGGAGGCAGAGGCAGGAGGATTGCTGTGATGCGAGTTGGAGGCTGAGCTCAGGGCCAGACTGAATTACAAAGCGAGACCCTGTCTCAAAAAAAAAAAAAAAAATGTAAAATGTTTCCAACAATATCTACTATGATGTAAGTACTCCACAAATGCTAGTTTTTATTGTCCTAATTGATTGCATAGCCTTCTGTTAAGTATTAATTTTATAGCATAAGCTAGTTTTGAGTGAGACTGAATTGAACAGTCCTAGAGATCAAATCAAGAAAAAAGAGATGTATTTCCTATTACTTTCTACCAATCTACATGGCCATAATTTTACTGTAGAGAGAAGTTAGACTAGCTATTGTGCCCCACTCTCTATGAAGTCACATTCATAATTTTCTGTCATATGAATGTGTGCTGCTTCACACATTATGAATATTTTAACTACATGATATGAATATTTGTATGATATGAATATTTTAGCTACAGGGGAAAAATTGAGAACAGTGGCATAATTTCTATTGCCTTTTAGAATATTAAAGATTTAACTTATTGCAATTAAAATTTCCTTATTTTAATGTAAAATATATTACAAAAGTAATGATTCGAATCTTTTTCTTTTTTTTGAGACAGGATCTTGCTTTGTAGTTCCAACTGTCCTGAGCTCAGTCTCGAACTCACCAAACCTCCTGCCTCTGCCTCCCAAATGCTGGGATTACAGGCATGAGCCACCGTGCCCAGCACTGTGGAATGTGGTACTGATTGCTGGTGGGCATGAATCTCCATGCCTGGCATTGTTGTATGTGGTTACTGGGGGATTGAACTAGGGACCTTGCACTTGCAAGGCAGGTGCCAGAACCACTGAATAAATCCTGGTCCATGATTTGAATGTTTGCACAGTGACATTGTGCTTTGCACTCATACACACACGCAACACAACAAAAACACTGCCCATGTTACTTTAGGGTATAGTGACTTAAAGCTGTAGATGTAGTGATAGAAGAGTCCATGATAGAAGAGTCTAAAAAAGACACAGTACAGTAGACTTTTGAACTTGACCAACTGGCCATAAGAACAATTTGAATTATGACCATAATTTTAGTTTTAACTTTCTTTTTTTTAGAGATAGGGTCTTGCTTTGTAGTTCAGGCTGGCCCTGAGCTCAGCCTCCAACTCACATCACAGCAATCCTCTTGCCTCTGCCTCCCAAGTGCTGGAATTACAGGCGTGAGCCACCATGCCCAGCACTGTGGTTTGTGGTACTGATTGCTGCTGGGCATGAGTCTCCACGCCCAGTACTGTGTGTGGTTGATAGGGAATCAAACCCAGGCCCTTGTGCTTGCAAGACAGACGCTGGAACCACTGAGCTAACTCCCCTGCCCTTTAGTTTTAACTTTCGATCAAAGTCTTGAGATACAATCTGGATGCCAGCTGCTTGTTCTTCTAGGTGGTTTTGGATATAGATTTAATCCTTACAAAGTTCTAGAAGGAACAGTACAGTATTTTTTCCTGTATGGGGTTAACTGAGAAATCTTGGGCCAATGTCTCTCTAAGGACACTAAGATCTACTTGTGTACAGGAGAGAGACTCTGAAAGCTGTATAGAGGAGCTTGAGCCTTCAGTTGGCCCACGTGAGTTACAAGTTCTCATGGACAAACTGAGTTTGTAAGTTAAGAGAGCCTTGTATAAACTTTTGGGTCTAAACCGATGATCTGCCCAAATCCTACTAAACGATGAAGTGTGATGTTGCCAGTGACTGTCTTGATTAAGCTGCAAAACTTCTGCTCCCTGGTTCTATCACCCTAAGTGTATTTGTCTCACTAAATAGACATGCCAGGTTCACTGCCTCTACACAGGCAGCCTCTCAGAACTACTAGTAAACATTTTGATTAGTGAGAAGTGTTCTCACATCTGCTTATTTCAAACACAAGTGCTTTTCTCCTTCTCATGGAAAAAATGAGATAAGAAAAATATCATCAGCCCCATCCATTTCCACTTGCATTTTCAGCTAGTATGTAAACACAGGGCTCAGAGGACTTGAAAAGGTTTTAAATTAATACAGTAGTATACTGTCCAGCGCTGGAGGGTGATGGGAAATTGGCATTCCTAATGGAGCTATAGGGAATATTCATTTTTCCATGTGAAAATTAAAGCAATTTAGGAGATTAAAAACTAGTGTAACTTTGGCATTGGAGCTAGCCAAACTTTACAAACTGGAGAGTGAAATTCAAATTCAAAAGTGAATATGTGTCTCTATAAGTATATCTATGAGAAACAGAACAGAAACTGTAAGTCTGATTTTTCAGCGGTCACCTGGGGCACATTTAAGAATCATACATAGGCAATCTAGGACCTCACTTTGATCACTATTATAAGTGCTATAGGAATTTGGAGAAGTTCCCTCCTCATTTCTTCACAGGATTCCAGTTTCAAATGAGAGCTGCCAGGAGCTCCTTAGAAATACAGAGTTTTGGAGAAATGAAAGGAAATCGAGTAACTTGAAGACACACCTTATGCCATAAATACAATCCTGTAGCTAGAGTCTAGATTGAAAACCTTCTGGGGATGGATAGCTCGTACTTCTGTTCCAATTGCTCTTTGGAAATTAATGGGCTTGGCTTCGTATCTCCAACTGCTCTGCACAAATGAACCAAACTGCGAATCAGTTGGAGTCACTGAAGCTGAACACAACCCCAGCTATTGTTTACATGGCTCCCATGAAACCTCTGTGCCAAACTGATTAGATTTACAGTTCATTCGATAAGCTTGTCTGCTCCTGGCACATAAGGCAGTGAACCTTTTCACAAAATGAAACTAGAGCTGGAGAGGGAGGAAAAACACACAAAACCTTTTATGAACAGGGACGCTAAGAGACTTCAGTGGGAATCATTTGAGCGTTTAGAAAGCCTCCCTTGTGCAGGGACCCCTGGGCCAAGTGTTTAGAGGACATTTCGAGATTTGCCCTTCTTGTTGCCAGCAATTGCAGTGTCATCTAAAAATTACTGGTGACTATGGATGTGTTCAACACTGATACAACTAAGGACTAGAAAAAGCTCTTTAAAATAAAGACAAAGTGGGTCAGAGAGCACTGTGGGGATCTGTGGACTCCACCAACCCCCCAGCGACAGTGCTGCCTTTGTGTCCAGGTCCTTCCCACCCCCAACCCAAGCTAGAGGCTGGGGAAAGTATATACAATTCACCCCATGGGCACATGCTTTGGATCTGTTATTAAATGGTTGAGAATTAGTCAGGGAGTCATGAAATCATCACCCCGAACTCTTCCTAGCCACCTTTTAGCCGGGACAACCAATCTCATTTCTCAAACAGCATGAGTCAATATCTTTGTCAACCCTGGCCTTGTACTGTGGACTTATTCCCTCTGTGAACGTAACAGAGGAAGTGTTCAGATGAACAGAGCGGATGTCCATCTCTCTTGGCTCTTCACCACCTCATCGCAAACTGCCCTGAAGCTTAGTGGGTTGAAACAACAATCATTTTGTTAATATTTCACAATTCTGTGAGTCTGGGATTCAAGTAGGGCTTGAAGGGGTGATTCTACGGAGCCATAGTGTCAGCTGGGGTTACTCAGTGGTGTCGATCTGGTGGCTTGATGGGTTTGTAGGGGGACAAGATAGCTTCACATCGATTGCTCTATGGACTGAGCTGGGCCTCCTCCTCTTCACATGTTCTCATGTCCATTCCAGAGTGGAACTGGACTTCTTGCATGGTGGCTCAGTGTCCAGGAAGGAATGTCATAAGGTTCCCAGGAATAATCTTTATGGCTTCCTGTAAGTTTTAACCTTGAAAATCTCAAAATGCCTTGTTAGTTTCTCTTGATCAAGTCACTAAACCCAGCTCATATGCAAGGAGAAGGGAAGTGTCCCCACCTCTCAACAAGAGAAATGGCAGAATCATCTATAGTCGTCCTGAATCTACTTTAGAAATATTCTTGTAACCTTAGAAAGAGAATTTAGTATTGTAAGTCATTTTTCAAATCTCTTATCCAATCCCCATAAAAAAGAAAAATGAGGAGAAAGAAGAGGAGAAGGAGTAGGAAAATCTCAAGAAAATTTTATCCAGTCCCAAATAAAAAAGCATATACCTTATTTAAAAGATGTGTTTCTAGGGCCGGGGATTTAGCTCAGTGGTTCTGGCGCCTGTCTTGCAAGCACAAGGACCCAGGGTTGATCCCCCAGTAACCACATACAATACTGTGCGTGGAGACTTATGCCCAGCAGCAATCAGTACCACATAGACATAGTGTCGGGTGTGGTGGCTCACGCCTGTAATCCCAGCACTCGGGAGGCAGAGGCAGGAGGATTGCTGTGATGTGAGTTGGAGGCTGAGCTCAGGGCCAGCCTGAACTACAAAGCAAGACCCTGTCTCAAAAAAAAAAAAAAAAAAAAAAAAAAAAAAAAAAGATGTGTTTCTTCTAAGCCTGCTGGAAAACAGGTTAGGGAGAACTCTTGAAGATTTTGGCACAACGGAAGACTCTATGAACAAAACCTCAGCAGCATAGGAACTAGCAGAACAACTAGGATCTCATCTTATTAGAAAGCTTCTGTACAGCAAGAGAAACCACCAGCACAGTGAAAAGTTAAGTTACAATATGGGAAAAAATTTTTATCTGTTGCTTCTCAGAAAAGGATCGCTATCTAGAGCATTAAAAAAAAAAAAAAAACTTAAAAAAAAACCCAACCCCCCCCCCAAATTTAAAGACCAGTTCAAAAATGGGCATCTGAAATGAGCAGACACTTTTCAGATGAAGAAGTAAAGGCAGCTAAGAGGCATATGAAGAAATGCTCAACATCACTGTCATTTGAGAGATGCAGATGAAAACAACATTGGGATTCAGTCTCACTCCACAGAGTGACTGCTATCATGAAATCAACCAAAAACCAATGCTGGAGAGGCTACAGGGAGAAAGGAACCCTTCTCTACTGTTGGTGGGAATGTAAACTGGCACAGCCACTGTGGAAATCAGTGTGGAGATTCCTCAAAAAAACTATTTGATGCTGCTATTTCCCTGCTAGGTACACAAAAGAATTAAAAGGTTCATATCACAGCAACATGTGTGCACCTATGTTTAGAGCAGCTCAGTTTGTAATAGCTAAATCTTGGAAACAACCCAAATGTCCATCAACAGAAGACTGGATAAAGAAGATGTGGGATTTTAAAAAAATAAATAAATAAAATGAAGTATTACTCTGTCATAAAGAATTATGTTTATTTATATTTTTTATTTATTTATTTTAGTTTTTTGAGACAGGGTCTCACTTTGTAGTTCAGGCTGGCCCTTAACTCACTGTAAAGCCCATCTTAGTCTTGAACTCAAAGCAATTCTTCTGCCTCTGCCTCCAGAGTGCTGAGGTTACAGGCGTGAACCACCACACCCAGCTTTGCGGTACGTGGTTCTGGGGATCAAACTCTGGACCTTGAGGTTGCCTGGCAGATGCCAAAACCACTGAGCTAAATCCTCAGCCCAACAATTATAAATCTGAGTTATTCATACGCCAATGGATGTACCTTGAGTACATAAATTAATAAGTGAAATCAATAGGACACAGATATGTAAATACCATATCATTTCTCTGGTATGAGAAACTGAAGGTGTAGATGAGTTCTAAAATGTATGATGGATATTGTGAAACAGGAAGAAAATGTTCAAGAGGAAAAGGGGGTAAGGGTTAGTAAAGAAGGGAAAGAAAAAATGTGATGGTAAAAAAAGGAAACAAAGTTTATGTATATGGGGCAAGGAGTTGTAGGGAAGGTACAGGAATGGGAAAAAATGAGAAGATGCATCATGTACTAGTACAAACTCTCAGTATTGAATGTGATCATAATGTATATATAAAATGTACCAATAAAATCAATTTTTTAAAAAGATGTTGTGTTTCTTGCCCAGCTTCATTTTGCTGTTGCTTAGGACATAAACTTGAAATTTGGTTTCATTTGCATGTCTCCCCTCCATTGTGAGTTTTTAGCCCTGGTGTGCACTGAATAGTTAATAATATTTGGGAACATTTGAGAAATCCATGAAGGAGAATATATGACTAAGAGTAATTACACAACTTTCAAAAATAGAGAACTCTTGGCTAGAGATTTTATAATAAATCTTGAACAAATCACAAAGAAAACTGGTGTTCGTTAGTATATTTGAGTCTGAAATATTAAACTCCGGGATGTACACTGTGGCTGCCTTTTTCCATTCATTGTCTCATCACCTGTCATCTTCTTACAGCAGCCACATTACCTCACTCACTGCGTAGGTCTCCAGAATTCTATGTGAATTCTATGTAAACTATAGTTGTGATTTTGATACCCATCAGATCATCACAGAGAAGATTTCCATCAGTCTTTTGATTTACACAGCAGTAAAAAGTCACATCTCTAGTATTCTTCAAGTTCAAGAGCCCTAGCCATGGTGCTGTGGTACTTAGGGTGCGACTTCTTTCAAAAAATCTTTCCTGAGAAAACTTTGAGGACACTGAGCTTTTGCCATCTGGGCAAGTATTGTTGGAATGGGGAGAAGGCTGGGTAAATAAGATGCACCCAGTTATTTACTGTTGGGTGGAGTAAGTAGAGAGGGGGGTGATTAGGGGAGTCTATCATTTGAACCATTTCCTTCCTATGGAAGGGGAGACTTTGTGAGCATCTTGGGACAGTAGAGCAAAGAGTACAACACTTCCAATTTCGGTAGTCTAGTCCTCCCAGAACTCTGCTGCCTTATTCAAAGGACCTCTGGATTTTCAGCCTTGGGGCTGCTCCCCAGTCTACTGCTCTCCACTCCTCTCCACTTCCCTGAAATCGTGTGCTAAGAATTTCCACCCCAGATTATGCAATCCACCTTCACTTTTTCCTCTATATCTTTGAATTATTGGCAGCATTGTGGCATTAGAGACCTAAGTCCCAAGCAGTGCCTTACTAATCCAGGAGTGTTCGTTTGTGTGAGAAATACTGAGTTGGGTAGGGACACTGTGACCTTGGGTTAAGGGCACTGTAGGGGTAGCTTCCACTCTAAGAGTGCAGTATAAAACCCTCTCCCCTCTTCAAAGCAGTCACTAGTGTAATAATGACCACTGAGAAAAACTTAGGTTCTGTAGTTTTGTTTGTCTGTTTTAGTAGCTTCCCTGTTCTGGGGCCAGTGTTTGCTCCTAGAAATACAAAACTGACTAAAGCATGAAACTTCCCTGAAGTAGCTAAGTGCTGAGCAGCTGGCAGCATGTGGACAGGTGAATTGCAGAAGCCCTCCACGTGAGGAAGGGGAGAGGTGTTACCGTGTAACACACCTGAGAGGGAAGAGCTGGTGCTGTTCGATGAAGTGTCTACTTCATGCTCACCTGCCTGTTAGGATATTTGTCCCACATGGCAAAAGACTGGAATAAATACGTGTGTGTGTCCTCTTCACTAACATCTGAGAATCTATGAACTTTGACAGCTTTTTTTGTCCTGAGATGAGGCCTCACTGTGTTACCCAGGCTAGTCCTGAACTTGTGGCTGCGCTGATGCTCCTTTCTCAGCTTCCCCCGGCTCATGCTGCCATGCCTGGCTAGTATTTGAACTTGGAAACATACTCTTATATTATGTACAACACTCAATTATTTTTCACGCATCGTAATTACTTTTAAAAATACAGATTGCAATTGTTCATATTCACTAAAGACATCATTAATCAACAGTAGCTAACACATAAAGTCTTAGAGAAACAGATTTATTTTGCTATTTACAGGGTATAAAGTATGAAATTCTAAAATCCCATCAACATCAAAGAGGTGACTGCAATACTCTCCTATTTTTCAATCATGTGGCAATAAACCAACTATTTCTTTAATCAACAGCAACTAGGGGTGGGTTGGCTACTTGGGGGCAGTAAACTTGGGAGCAGCAGAGGCTGTGTTTCCCAGCAGGGTCCAAGGCTGAGACACTTCCCTGTGGCTGTCCCCCCTGGTGGGGCTCTCCAGCTTTCTCCAAGCAGGAAGAGCAAGTAGCATGTGTTTATGTGGGAACATCCCAACTGAATCCACAAACTGTCCTGGTGGCTTCTTCCTGCCAGAAAACACAGTGTATCAAGATCACACTTGGTGAACTGCAACAATTCCTTGTTTGGGAAGCAGGAAGTTTCTCAGTGGGCTATTTGTCTGCCACAGCTGAAGAGTGGCCTGAAGGCGTGGTCGGAGTCGTGTAGTCCAAAGTCAGGAAATCCTGAATCTTAATTTGGTTAAGAACATTGGCTTCCTCTCTTATCGAAAAGCCAGTTTTTGATGTAATTTGAGGACAGGCTATTTGTTGTTGTTTTGTTTTGTTCTTGGTGGTTTAGAACCCAGGGCTCTTGTACTAAGCTACACAACCCCAGACCTTTTTTATTTTTTTATTTTGAGACAAGGTCTTATGAAGTTATCAAGTTGGGGCAGAACTAGCATCCTGTAGCCTCCTCCTCCCAAAGGGCTAGGACTACAGATGTGTCACCATGACTAGCTACAATGGCTTTTGCACCAACTTTAGAGTTTTTATAGATTTTTGCAACAGAAATGTGATATATTTATCAGTAGGCTCATTTTTCTCTTTAGTTGGTGATGAATGTCCAGAAATACATTGCATAATGTAGAGACATCCAGCACACTGCTTTTGGTCCTGTGGTCTGGAACAATAAAGCTATTGTTCAAAGAACATTTCCTGTTATCCGGCGACCCAAATTTTTGCATTCTTTTATTCTCCTTCGTTGTTCATTCTATATAGTTCACAGTGCAGAATTTATTGTATTGCCTGTAAATCTTTTAATGGGCCAGTCAAGCTCTGTTAAAGACATATAGTAAGTATGTAATTATTCATGAATAAATGAATTGCTTTCCAGATTCAAAAATTTGGAAGAAATTAAAAGCTCAAGATCTGATTCCCCCATACAGTAGTACATTCTATTAACTATCCTGCCCATTTATTTTGAGTAATATAAGCTGCTTTAATATTAGCAGCAAGATGTGGTCAATTGGATAAAGTTCCAAGCAAAATAGTAATGAGTTTTAAATTGGCTGTCATCTTGGACAATTCATAGCAGGAACTCTTCCTGCTGAGCAGACAGTGAACAGAGGGAGGTAAGGGCGAGTTTGAGAGAGTGCCGCCGCCCTCACCTCTCTCTCCTACCCCGGCTGCCTCAGCTCTTCTGCAGCTGTGGTGCCGGGTGTGGGACTCCTCGTTGCTAACACCGGCAAGAGACAGAAGGAAGCACACACTCGCTGTGACCCAGCCCTTAAGCATCGAGAATTTATGACACAGCAGGAACCATTTGCTGCTAGAAGAAATGGTGTACCCTGACCATTTAGAGCAAATGAACGTAGGCACAAGGGACTTCATTTACTGAGACTCCCTCCCTCTTCTGAAGGTTCAGTACAAAGCTGTTTTATTTTCTTGTATGCTTTCTCCTCTTTCATTTTCAAAGTTAGCATTTTATTCAACACATACTTAACAGTAGATATTGTACAAAGTAGCTCACATATTTAATCCTTATAATAACTTATGGAGGTTAGGGATTCTGGCCATTTTACAGATGAGAAAACTGAGTCCTAGAGAAGAAAATAGCTCCAGGCTCTCAGCTGGCAAGTGGGTGGGCTAAGCTGCTTTCCTTCAGGACTTACTTGAACTGATACACACTCCACAATCACTAGGTTAAGACAACTCACAATGAGCTTGTCACTCCCCCCACCAACAGAAGATATTTTTATAGAAACCAAGTCAACTTTCCCCTTAAGTAAACTAATTTTAAAATGTCAACCCCAAGATTGGCCTTTCAAGGCATACAGTTACATATTTGTTTCTAGTGATGGCTGGGTTAAAAAAAAATCATATTTACCAGGTGGGGATGTCAACACAGCCTAGGCAACCCAGTTTTACATTAAATTCATTCACTTAAGGTTTCAATTTATTTCTGGATGGCAGAATGTGGCTTAGAAAAGTTCCCTCAAAACAAACTGGAAGAAAAGGTTCCCACCTAAAATGGCAACAGGAAGTACTCTGCAGGATTTTAATGAGCTCATTGGAAGTGAATTGGAAACCTTCAAATTGCAGTTTACTTGAAAATAGATCTGGTATTAAAATCAGGAGCAGCTGTCAGTTCAGACTTTTCTGATCTTAAGCAAAGGGAGGTTAGTCCTTATAAAATGGACTGTGACCGAGAACAAATAAACATCCTTTTTTAAAATGATAGTGTCAAGGTTCCATGTAAAAGACTGAATACATATATGAAAGGTAATATTTAAAAAGCAATATTATGGGAAGACTTTCTGAAACTGAAAAAATAATCTGCCATGAAAAACTATTTGAAAATGTTTACCATCTGTATCTAGTTCACAAATCTGTGAGTACAGCCTGGGTCAAATGTATAGCTTGAAAAAGCTGTTTTTTTTGAAAGCCTGTGCCTACACAGGACTTTTGTGTTTTGGGTTTGTTTTGTTCTGAGTATTCGGGGTTGAAATAGGCTTTTCTCCTGAGCCACAAGCGCAGCCCCTGCCTTCGTTTCTACCTTTGAGACAGGGTTTCACTAAGTTGCCCAGCTGGGCTAGCATTGCAGCCACCCTGGCTCAGCCTTCCAGAGTGTGGGACTGCAGCGTGTGCGCCATGCCCAGCTGGAAATTCTGCTAATGATGTGACGCTGTAAGATGCTGGGTATCACACTCTCAGTCTGAAGGCAGCTCTTGGGTCGCGGCATTCCTACTTTTTACCTGGAAGAACTAAAGTGTAGAGAGGTTAAGTCCCTGATGGCAAACCTTTCAGAGCTTTCAGTGAGACAAACAGCCTGCTTTGGCACATGTGCCATAGGTTTGTCCTCTGGGTTAAGTGTACACAGGGCTTATGGAGATGCCAGGCAGGATTTGAAGCAAAGAAACCTCAGTGAGTCCCTGCAACAGTGAGCTGACCGTCCTGATGTGTAGCCTCTTGCCGGAGGGCTGTAGACACATACACAACTACGCGGTGTAACTGCAAAAGGAGGAAGGAGATGTCTCATGGAAACTCAGTGTTTCCATGTTGCTCAAAAGCGCCACATATGGTGTTTTCTGCCAGTGGTGATGAATCCATTTAATAGTGAATCTTTTAGCAAAATTATTAAAGTTGGTCCCAGGAAATAGAAGAATATATAAGACACAGATTCTTCAGCCTTTTGCCTGGATGACAATACTTTTAAATTTGAAAACTCTGCTACCAAAGAAGAGATTTAAAAAAAAAAACCCAGATATATAATTTTTCATTTGAAAAGTATACTGGTAAAACATAAGAACTCTTATTTGAGCAAATACCTCTACTCATAGCTTTTCTTGTGCTATAATTTAAATTTTTCAGTATACAAAGTTTGTGATATTATAATGGTATTCTTATATATTTTTTTGTTTTCCAGTTAATAAAAAAAGTTAACAGGTCATTGGATTTGAAGAACATTTTCTTGTGATGTGCACACCTTGTTTTCTACAGGCACTTGTGTGCACGCACATACACACACACCCCACACCTATTGTTTCAGTTTAATCCAAGAATGACCTCCCAAATTCTCAAGCGCTAAGGGAAGGACTTTTGGAAGACTGTGGTTCGAGAGGGAGCAATAGCTGAATATGCTGTTAGGGGGCCCTGGTCGGAAGATGCATCACTGGGAATGTGACCGGGAAGAGTGTGTCCTGCTTTCTCTTCTCTCCCTATTTCCTGGCCAGTGTGATGTGAACAGCTTTTCTCTGCCAGACCCTTCAGTCACGTTGTTTCTGCCTTCGGAGACTGATGACCATGGGCTGAGGTAAACCTTTCGCCTTTAAGTTGTGGGTGTTGGGTATTGTGTTTCAGCAACAAGGAAAGTGACGCAGACACACACACACTCTATCATCTGTGTGGCCAGCACATGTTTATTACCAATGTCATCTCCTCCATCTCTGGTTGGAGACAAGTACCTGCCTGTCTCTGCTTTTAAAAAAATCACTATTAAATCCATGCACCTGCTTTTGTCCCAGAGACTGACATGCCCTCAGTGGACCCTGAGTGATCTCTAAAATTTCCCTTTAAATAAAGTACGTTTGTAAAGGACCCAAGTCTTTTTAGAAATGCCAATGGAATTACAAAACTTGACTGATTATGACAGTCGAGAAAAGGTGACACTCTTCAAAGACGTTAGGAGTCTGACAGGCTGACCCAACTTCAAGTATATGAGGCGTCCCAGAACGGAGAAGGGTGAAAGGCTGGTGTCCGACTGATAACTTTTTCATCTGTGATAGGTCCTTGACTCTGAAATTAGTCCCTTACCATGATTTTCTTGATCCCGTCCTCCTCCCACACAAGCATTGTTCAGTTCAATAGTGCTATATGTTTGTTACTTAAATTTAATATTATTTAGAATTTCAATTTGAGTGGAATAAATGTTTAAGATCAAAGAGATAACACTGATCATTGATACATCATTTACAAATACATCTTGGGAAGGAAGCGGCGAGTGCTTCACAAAAACTACTCTTAAAGAAAAGAGTAACGTCCCGGACAGTGCATGCCCACTCAGACAGAGTCATGGCAGTGCCAGGGGACATTCATAAGGGCTAGGAAGAGGGACAGACTGAGGAATGCTACACAGATTTATCAACTAAGTCGGAAGTACTTCTGCAACCATGGTACCACTCACTGGCTTCTGGCTAACTACTACCCTGCAATGACATCCACATGACACTCAACCATAGTAGCTTAGACCCTGTCTGTCTGGAGCAGAACATATTAACATGGAGAAGAAAGGCTAACTTTGCGTGAAAAATTGTATCACAGATATTTCCTAGTGTACCAGATGGTATTTCCAACAGTTTCTCAGCCTTATCAACACGCATATGTTAAAACAGTGTGCTTTCCGAGATCATTTGCTGTATTTAAATTCATTGCACCCTACTTTGGACTATGACTGAGGTACTGATTGGCAAGGAATTGGCATCCACTCCAATACACTGATAGCCTTGTTTGGGCAGCTGCATCACCGGCATGACCTTCAGTGCGGTTCCCACAGCTTTCTGAGCAGCTTAGGCTGTTCTCTTCATTCAATTGCCCTTTGCGGTGAAGAAATGGACCACCTCCCATGTGCATTCACAGTTCCAGCTCTTCCTGAGGCCTGCACCTTTTCTAGTTCCGAGGCAAGTGTTATGGTTTATATTTAAATGTTCCCCAAGAGCCTCATGCACTCACAGGTGGAACTTTTGGAAGGTGATTGGGTTATAAGGGATGATAGCTCACTATTGGGAGGTAGGGAGTGGTTAGAAGAGGCAGATCACTGAGGGTAGGGCTGGGAGGGTCCATCTCCTTTCCTAGCTCCTCCTTTTGTGCTCTGCTTCCAGATCATCATTAGATGAGCAGCTTTTCCTCTGCTATATCTTTCTGCAATATTTTTCTGCCATATTTTTCTGCCTTGGAATTAATTAACTACAAAATGAAATGTGAGCCCAGATAACCCTCTCCTTCTTTAAGATGCAGGTGTCAAGTGATTGATCCGAGTGATGAGGAAAGTATCTCTGATAGTTACTGGTACTGAGACTGAGATCACACTGTGACTGTTACCTGGCCATCGAGTTGAGAAGCTTTTGGATCTTATTTGTCAGAGGACTTTGGAAAGATTTCCAGATAGCCTGATGGGAGTCAGAGCTCAGAAGATCACAATGCTGATTGAAAGGCACACTGTAAAGACCAGGCTTATGAGGTTTCTGCTGGGAACAGGACTTTTTTGGCTGTCAGACTCCAGACCCCATGTACTATGATCTGGCAGAAAGTTTGTCTACATTTTGCTCACATCCTGAGAGTTTGTGGGAGACCGAGATTAAGAGTTGCAGACTATTTAATCTAGTAGAGGCAATGTCAAGAAAGCACAGTGTTGAAACTGTGGTGTGGATAATGTTAGGGGTGCTTAGCAAACACTACATTGAGAATCAAGAGCAAATAGCACAGCTGAATGATTTTAACTTTTGAGTTGCACCAAAAAGGAGGCTTCAATAAAAAGGCAAAAGATTTGTACAATCTGAAAAGAAACCAGAGTGTTAGGAAGCTCCAGTAAAATTGGGGCCTCTAAAGTTGGAGCAAAGGAGAATTTCATTGCTAAAAAATTTAGTAATACAAAGAAGCCAAATACTTTACATTGGGACAATACAAAGGATGCCTTGAGGGCATGTGAGGAATCCAAAAGACCTCATACTTTGCTGGCTCAAATATGCAAAAGTAAAATATTTTGCTTTTAGAAGACAGCCTTGGGCATTCTGCTTGATAAATCACAACTAGGGAATTAATTCCTCTACATTTTTTTTCCTTTACAGAGTTTATTGGTACATTTTAAGTGTACATTATGATCACATTTGTCATTGAGAATTTGTACCTCTACATGGTATATCTTGGTTCTCATTTTTCCCATATCCTTGCCCTCACTACAAACTCCATGCCATCATATACAGAGGCTTTGTTTCCTTTTTTAACCGTCAAGTTCTTTCTTCCTCTTCTTTGCTTTTGCCTGCCAACCAATTTTCCCCTTTCCTATTGAACATTTTCTTCTTATTTCACAATACCTATCATATGCTCTGGACCTTGTTTACACCTTCAGTTTCTCATACTAGGGAAATAATATGGTATTTACACATCAGTGTCCTATTTATTTCACTTATGAGTATATCCTCAAGGTGCATCCATTGAGGTATAAATGTCTCTAATTTATCATCGTTTATGGCTGAATAATATTACACTGTATTAAAAAACCACATCTCCTTTATCCAGTCTGCCGTTGATGGGCATTTGGGCTGTTTCTAAGATTTTGTTATTACAAACTGTACTACTGTAAATATGGATGACATATGTTGCTATGGTATGATGCTTTTAATTACTTCATGTATAGCCAGGAGGTAAATAGCAGGGTCAAACAGGACCTCTAACTCTAGTTTTTCGAGGAATCTCTACACCAATTTCCACAGTAGTTGCACCAGTCTATATTCCCACCAGCAATGGAAAAGGGGTCCTTTCTCCTCACAATCCTGCCAACATTCGGTTCCTCCAAGTTTAATTCACAGTGCTCAGCCATATAGGCACTCAGAAGCCCCTGCAGCCATGTTTTAAGGGGGCCTGGCCACTGCTCAAGCTGGTAAGAGATCGCCGTGTGATCCACATGCTGCTTCTTTTACAGGAAATGCAGGATGCAAGAGTTATAGAGTCACGGAAGCAAGCTTCCATCCAAATTTCAGAGGAAAGCTTGGTAGGGCAAGCAGTATGCCTCTGAAAAGGGTAGTTCATAAAGTTGTGAGACTGCAGACAAAAGTGCAAAAGACCCCAGGAGGCTAGAGAAGCCAGGAACATGCACTATTTGAGGAAAGGTACAAGCTGCAAGTAAAGCTAGCCCAAGAGAGAAAGCCATGAGGGCTGTAACCACCTGCCATGCTACAGGAAGTAGAAACATTCAAGAGCTTTGGAATTCACATCTTGCCAGCTTGACCTGGGTGCTGGACATGGGGTCACAGGATTTGACACTTGCCCTACTAAATTTTGAGCTTGCTTTGGTCCCTTTGGTTTCTATTGCTTTATTCCTTCTTTTTGGAATGGCAGGGTCCACTGACCCTGTGTCAGTATGTATTGGCAATGTTGAACTTTCTTTTGATTTTAACAGGGGCTTGCAGGTAAGAGTTTGCTTTGAGTCTCAAAGGAGACTTTGGATTTGGGATTCTTTAGCAACGCTGTGACTATTAGACTTTGATGATGTTTAGAGATGAGCTAAATGCATTTTGCATGAAGAGATGGTGATGATTTTTTTTGGGAGGGGGAGTGGAACAGAAAGTTATAGCTTATATTAGATGTTTTCCAACAGCCTTACATGCTCATGGGTGTGACCTGGTCAGAAGAGATGAGTTACTGCAGATGTAACTGGGAGTATATATCTTCTTGGTTCTTCCTTTCATTTACTGCTTCCTGCTGCCATTAGGCGAGCAGCTTTTCCTTTGCCATGCCCCTTTCCTGTGCTGTCCCCTCTTACAGCCAAGTGATGCTGGATTGAAACATGAGCCAAAATAAACTTCTCCTTTAAATTGAGAGTGTGGGGTACTTGTTCCAGTGAAAAGGTCAGATAGACAGTAAGGATATCAGACACCCAGGAAGGTATCCCAGTGCATTGCAGGAACCTTCAAGCCAGGATTTCTTAAATTTTTCATGCCATGGCGCCTTTAGTAGGCTGCTGAAAACCATGAATCCCTACTGAGAATAAGATTTTTTAGGTGCACAAAATAAAATATATCAGCTTAAAAAGGAAACCAATGACAGTGGTATCTCAGTTCACGAACTCAGTTCTCTCCATGATTCTGGTTGCAAACTGAACTGGATGAGACCTGAATCAAATTTCCTCATCAAGTCAACATTTAACCTTACCATTGAATTTAATTCAATTTTTGTCTAATTCAGTTAGCAACCAGAATTGTAGAATCAAATTTGTGAACTGAGGTACCATGGTATATAGAAATACATTAGCAAGATATTTTAGAAAATTATGCTATGGCAATATATAAACTTCTCTACTGATGTATTAGACAAGATCTAGGTGAGGGTTTATTCTAGTAAATGCTACAATTTGAGATATTTGCACCCCTAGTGTCATGTTAAAAAAAAAAAAGTATGGTTTCTATATGTGATTGGGTATTAAACCAACCAGCATCATGTATCAGCTCCACAAGACGACAGGAAATAGATTGTTACTATACTAGTTAGTAAGATCCATAGTTTAACTTGCTAGCAATATTCCAGCCCCAGCTCCAGTTCATGTGTTATTTCTTAGATGCACACAAAGACAAGGCATTTTTGATTTCACAACTTTTTTGTGTGAAATAGTAAGAAAATATTCAAAGGGAAAAGGGGGTAGGGGTAAGTAAAGAAGGGAAAGAAGAAAATTTCATGATTAAAAAAAGAAAACAAAGCTTATGTATATAGGGGCGGGGGGATGTGCCAGGGGCAAGTGAATGGGAAAAAATGAGAATTAAGGTGTGTCATGTACTGGTATAAATTCTCAATGTCGATTGTGATCAGAACGTGTATATACAATGTACCAATAAAATCAATTTTTTTTAAAAAAGAAGGCATTCTGAAGACTGAAAAACTTCACAGTTTCTACTGGACATGCTTTCTTTGTAAGAATGGTGAAAACTTTTCCTATTTTTGATCCATTCTTTTGTTAATTCTACAGAATTGCATGTAACTGTTTAAATGATATAGTTTTGTAAATATTTAATATTCTGCTAATTCCATTGTGCGTCATGGATGTCACATATTCTGTTTGAGGGAGTTGTTTTAATATACTTTGTTAAAACAAAAAAATCTTAGAATGTTTTGAGTAAATTTAATGTATTGAAAATAAACAAATTAAAATAAGAAAAAACTTACACGATTTCTGCTCAGTGGTCAGTATTCATCCTGTCACCATGATTTGTCTACACTCGATAGCAGGAAACGCTCATGTTGGAGGTTAGTGAAAATAAAAATGGAAATTTTTTATCATTCAAGTTTAGAGCACCTCCGAATTAAATCTCTCATGTCTAGTTTTGAACTCATATTTTTGGAAGTTCTCTCCCTAACTAGACTTGAAAATTTGGAGCTAGTTTTCAAAGGTTAATGGCAGAAGCTGACCTCCTAAACACCACTTTGAGACACTTGTTCTTTACTGTTGTTCTGCACTGTTGAAGGCTTTCTTCCCAGCATCAGGACACATGGAAACCACGTCAGAAATTCCTGACTACAGCATGACTTCTCTCACAAGGTCTCCTTGCAACTGGGGGAAGAAACAATCTCAGGCATAAGAGACCACTCATATCATAGAAATGTTAGGGTTCAATGAGGCAATGACTGTTTTCCAATTTGTACTCTATCAAAGTGTGTGCAACTAGGTCTTTGAGGGCCTAGAAAGTATGCAGTTCTAAGGCCCGGGAGTGGGGCACACCGGGGAGGACTCAATAAACCCTCGCGCGAAGAACGATGTGCGCCTTTTCACGTAGCCCCTCAGCTTGGTCGAACAGACAGCCTCAGGCTGCCAACCGGGCAGCTTGCACCTTTCTCCGCCGACAGGTAACAGCAGGAGCCTTTATCGCGCCACGCTGCGCTGCGCTGCAACCACGGTTTAAGCGCCGCTCTCCAGCCGGGCCCAGAGGGGCTCGGCGTCTCCGTGGTGGCCGCTTCCGGGCAGGTGAAGGGCGGCGGCGAGGGTGGCCAGCGGGCGGGGGAGCGGCGTGCGCGGCACAGCGGCCGGGAAGGTGCCCGCGGCGCGAGGAGGGGCCGGGGGCGGGGCGGCCGGGGCGGGGCCGGCGGCCTCGTCACTTGATAAAAAGCCTGCGAGTCTCCAGAGAACAACGGGCTCATTCAGCGGTCCAGAGCTGCCGGCGAGGGGGAGCGGCCTGACCGAGCGCGGCCGGACCCGGGGGTGGGGCCGCGCGCAGTGGCGAGGGGAGGCGAAGGTGGCCGCGGCCGCAGCAGCGCGCCCAGCAGCCTCGGACGGGACCGGGACCGGTGCTGGGACCCGGCTCCGAGCGCGAGGCGGCCGCCGCAGGGCCCATGGCGGCCGCGGGGCAGCTGTGGCTGCTCTACCTGTCGGCGGTGCTCCTGCCTCGGCTCGGCGCAGCCTTCAACTTGGACACCCGCGAGGACAATGTGATCCGGAAATCTGGGGACCCCGGCAGTCTCTTTGGCTTCTCGCTGGCCATGCACTGGCAGCTGCACCCCGAGGACAAGAGGCTGTGAGTTTCTCGACGCGCCCTTCCCCATCGCGCGCGGGCCGCCCTCCCTCCCCCGGCGGGACCAGGGCGCGTCCGAGCCCTCGCCTGCTCGGCCCCCGTCCGCCGGCCCGCGCCGCAGACTCACCGCCTGCGCTCCGCTCTCGCCGCGCGCTAGCCTCCCCTGCACGCCCGGGGCCAAGAGCCGCCGGCCAACCCCGGAGAGTTCACTTTAAAAAAAAAAAAATTTTTTTTTTTATGAGCTTTCCACACCAACTCTTCCCTCCGGGCATGTTTGCCGGGACCCCGGCAGGTGGCACGCTTTGCCTCTGGAGCTTCACGTGTGTTGGGGCGGGTGGTGGGATGTAGGGCCGCTGCGCCGCTCTAGGTTGCTGGGAGTGTTGTTCCAGGAAGAGCTAGACTTTCTCTAAAGTCGCGGAACACTGTCTCCGCTCGCGGACTCGCGCGCCCTGCCGAAGTTGGAAAGTCACTCTCCGTCGTGTCTTGTGCAATTTTCCCTGCAGGGCGGGTGCTCCTATAGAAAATATTTTCACACACTTTTTTTTTTTTTCTTAAGATGGAATTCACCAAGCACCTGTTTTTGCAGGCTGTGATCAGCTGAGAAAGCATGCCTTTTGGAGAGGTGTGGCTGGTCCCCTGCCCAGCCCCCTAGTCGCTTGGCGGCATCCGAGACACACACGCCGAGCCCCAGCAAGCAGAATGTCTGATCTGAGCTGGGGCTTAATGAGCAAGGTTCGGAAGGGACAACCCCCAACCCGCGCCGTGCTCCTCCCAGGATAAAGCCTGTGGGCACTCAGTGCCTCTCCCTTTTAAAAGTGTTTGGCTCTCACAGGCTCCAGCTCTAGATTGGAGAGGATATTCTGATGCTCCCTTGTCTCAGTCGTCTCAGTCGCTGTGTGGCTGCATTTTCAATCCATGCTACGTAAGAACACTCTTAACAACAGAAGATCCCAGGCCTTTAGTTGAACTTAGGTCCTTCCAAGACCAACAGACCGGAGAAAGCAAAGTGCACGGTAGAGAACAGACTGTTTAGGAGACACCAGCTGGATTTTGAAGCTAGAAGAAGGTTTAAATTCAGTCATTAACAACTTTGGAGTTTGTGAATATTGTGGGCCCCTGAATCTAAGATTCACAGTGAGTTTGTCTGGTAACACCTGCTATAGGTGAAGCACAGAAATTAGCTGGAGGAGGTGGTGGTCTCAGTTTGCAGGCCTGGCTAGCTGCTTGTACTCATTCTTTGCCTCAGAAATAATCGTTAAGCCATAAATCTGGAACGAAAGGTGGTTTGTGCTAACTCAGTTAATGGGTGATGTTTAGTGTCTCAGAATGCAGCACTGTGTTGAGCTGTGCACCACCCACACGGGGGTTGAACTTAGTAGAGAAGTGTTTGGGAGCCAGCAGGAGTGCATTTCTCTGCCCCCGAGGCCCAGAGACTTCTTGTATTTATACATTTCCAAGCAGAGTGTACTGGGGCAAGAGATGTGCTGGGGCGGGGGGTAGGGGGGTGATTCTCTGTGTGCCTTTAGCCAAGAATCTGTCTCAAAGGTGAGCAGCCTGCCTGCTAAAACTTGTCAGTAC
The DNA here is from genome assembly GCA_004026965.1 of Petromus typicus. Lineage (NCBI taxonomy): Eukaryota > Metazoa > Chordata > Mammalia > Rodentia > Petromuridae > Petromus > Petromus typicus. The sequence continues at coordinate 36,745 of PVIR01012382.1, forward strand.
TGCTGGGCTGCTCTGGTTTTGGAGCTCTTACTCTCTCTCCCAAGGGTAAGAAAAGGCCTTGGGAGCATATGTCTTCTAGAAAGGCCCCAAGGAGCTGGCTGTGGGGAGAACTGTCCAGACCCAGGGATGGGGAGAGGCCCACCTTACAGAACCTTAAAGGCCCACCTTAAACCCAGAGGTGGTAACTACCTCGGTGGGGAGGAGCTGTGGTTTGTGTCCAGTGCTGCCCCTCACCCTCTCATGAAATATATTAGTTTCGGAACTGTCCTTTGGCCTCCTGGGAGAATCAGCAGTCACAGAAAAGGATGTTGGTGTAAATGACAGATCCAGTGAGATTGAGACAACTTTTGGTCTAGTTTCCTAAAGTCAGGAACAGCTGAATGGGGAATTATTTCAGGGAACTGGTGAGAGAGAGAAAGATCTGAACTCAGATTCCTCAACCATTTAGTCCTGTTCCTTTACAATGGAACTTTAGTTTCTTTACTTGTAAAATGGGACTATTGCTAAACAGGATTGTTGAGAGGGTTAGTAGCTAATCTGGAAAATGCTCACTGCCTACCTCCCGTGGGTACTTATTAAGTGGTAGATGCTACCATAGTGATGATAAATTTAAAAGCAGTGAGTATTCCAACTGCACAAAATATTTAAAACCTCCTGTGATCCTAACACTGCTCATATTAAACCCAAAGGCTATTGATGTTTAGGAAGTTAATATCTCAGACTGTCAGTCAAACTTATGAAACTCAGAACAACTTAACTTTTAATTTGTATTGATTAGACTCACGAGGAAAGTAAATTTACTAAGCAAGTTCCTTTGAGGCAAGAGTCAAATCTCACACCTGTACAGGGAGTATCAGATAAGTGCACTGCTAGAGAAAACTCACCATAGATGATTGTAGTTTGGATTTCTTCAATCCCATCTAAATAGTAACAACTTTGATTCCAGACACGGTTTTATAACAGAATAATATTGTGTCTGAGAGTCCCAGAACATAATGGATGTTGCAAAATGTTTGAGGACTATCACATTGAACTAGATACCATACAACAATCTCCAGGTTTCTAGGCTATATGTTGAAGTTTCCTTTCCAGAAGATGAGTAAGTAGTCATCCGAGGGGCTGAGGTCACAAACTGAGCACACTGAGGTCTTTAATTTCTCCTGGGTAGGTAAGGTTGAGTCATCCCCTAAGGTGGAAGGTCTGTGGTGATGACTCTGGGTACTTTCATCCTGTGAATCACTCCTCACTTCTGGGAAGAGTTAGGTTTGTGACCATAGGCCAGAACCTGGCGGGGGGAGGAGTCTAGTGGGGATACCTCAGTGCTTCGGGATGGCTCCCAGCCCCATTCCCTTTGGGGACACTGATCACCGAGGTCTCCCAGGAGCTTTTCAGGCTCACTGTCACTGTTCTCCCAACTCTAGTCTTTGCTGTTGGTTTTACCCAGACTTACAATGTTTGTAGTTCTTAAATCATGTTTTCTATTTTTTATTTTTTATTTTTTTTGCTTCTAAAAGCTTATTTTGTGCTTAAAGTATTTTTCTGAGGCATCACAAATTACACATCCAAACTCTTCAATGGCAGAATATTTGAGTCTAAAAGAGAACATTGTTACACATTATGATAATGCAAATCTAATGGATTCATACTGACTGGAGATGTCTTGTCCAACTGCCTCCCAACTGAAGCTGAGAGCTGTGAAACATCAGTGTCCGAGGTGTTATGATCAGAGTCCTGACAGAATCTGGGTTGAAGTTGGTATTTCTAACTCACAGTTATGCCATCTCTAGAAGGAAAAGTCAGAAATCGCCGTTAGACTTGGAGAAATTGGCAAGCATTTGAGTTTTGGAAATGTATTCTTTGTGTTATTTATTAAACTGCTTCCCATATAGGTCAGGGCTATCTATATAAATATTGGTGCCTGGGCTCTCTTCCTTGTCGAGTTATTCCAGCTGGCCGTGGATCAAATTCTGGGTCTGTCCTTCTGAAAAGGTCTGCTGAAGTGTGACTCACTCGCCAGGGATCAGAGCCGTGTCCAGGATGTGTACCTAAGCACTCACTTCCTTGCATTCATTCACTCAGGGAAATCTTCCAGGAATTGCTGGGTCACCTTGGGTCCCAGGAGTGGAGAAAAAAACAAAATGGGAAAGGTGGCTGAGAGGCAGTCTAAGATTTTTCAAGAAAGTAGAAATAGACAAGTTTAATTTTAACACAGGTTGAGGTCAGACCATCCAAGCAATCACAGAGTTGGAAGAAAAAGGTCAAAGTGTATAGTATAAATAACTTATCAGGAAAGACAGGTTAAGTGTTCATAGAATAGGTTCTCCATTACAAACAAGTAGTTATTCTGTATTCTTGGCTGTGTAGAATATTTTACAGTAGCATGCATGAAAATATATGAAGATTTTAATATAAATGTTGATCAGCTAGAGAGTACTGGAAGTACAGACCTTGGCACAACATGTTACTTTGGCCAACATGCCCAAAGAACTATTTGGCATTTCCAAGAGGAATGGTAGAAACAAAACAGAAAATACTATTGTAGATGACAGGGCCAGTTGTTCCTGAAATACTGATTAGTGCTTAGTCAGCCCATATTAAGAAAGAATATAGTCAACTCTGATGAATCTGTCCTACCCTACAGCAGTTTCTTTAATGTTGATAGTACCTGTGTCTGATGTTTAAATGTTATCCATCATCTTCAGGGGATAATCCAGTATCTCCCAGATGGACTAAAGGTTACATGAGGTAGAGATTTTACACTCATTTTTTTTTTTTGCCTGCTAGGACCTAGCATGTGTCTTGCAAATACGATGGAGTCATATCATATACTCAATTTAACTTGGGAAATCAACTCTTTCTGCTGAGGAGAGATGAGGAAGAAATCCTTGTATTTAACCCCTTGCCCTTGGCCCTGTTGAGGCATTGGGGTCTACTTGTCCCCCGGAAAAGGGAAGTTTTAGCATAATGCAGAGAATCATACAATAAGTTAATTCTTGGTTTTTGAATTTAAGGAGCCAGGTCTTAGGTGTGGAATTTTCATGAATGATTTTTAGATTACACTTGGATTTTGCCCTGAGGGCAGACTTTAGAACCTAACCTTGGAAAATCAAATTGACCTTTGCCAGAGTAGGTACTCAGGATTTTCTGAGCTGTTTGGTTGCCGAAACCAGCCTAAGGAGGCATGGTTGTAGAGGAGAGCTCCGAAAGCAGCTGGACAAGGGTCTGGGGACCACTTGGAAGTAATCACCTGGTGATATTTATGGATTGATCACGGAAGGTCTAGTTGTTCGAAGACAGTAAAAGAATCTTGGCTGTAGTGGCAGGGAGGCTTCTCATACACTCAGTGAAGACCGGCGAGCGCAGAGAGGAGATCTTTTGTTTGTGTGACCTCCCCAGCACCAGCCCCTGTTACCTGTCTTCCCCTTTTGAGTTTGGTTACAATGCTAGCTAGATCAAACCATATCTGCAGTGAACCTGTAGGTTCTTAAATGTCTGATCAGCAGTGTGGCTGCTTGGGAACTCTGGTGAAAAGTAGGATTCTTAGCTCAGCCAGGACCTGTTGCATCAGTTTCCTAAGTGTGACCCAAGATGCTGTTCTCAGATCTGAGCTATGCACACTTGCCTTAACACAGAAGGCAGCCCACATTGTAGTGGGTAAGAACAGTAGACCTGGAGTCGGCTGGGATTGAATCCAGTTTGCCAATTGCTAGTCTTGTCTCTGCCAGACACCTAACCTCGTACCTCCTTTGCCCATCTGTAAAGCAAGGCCTCAGACTGCTCCGGCCTGGAATAAGCGTTCTGGGCTTTTAAAATAGATGTGGAAAAAATAAAATAAAATAAACGTGGAAAACCAGGCTGTAAGAAGTGAAGTGGCGTGGTGTGTGTTGATCAGAGTTGGTCTTTAATCCGTGTCCTCTGTGTTTCCCGACTTGTGCAGTATGTATGCTTCCTCCTTTTGGATTTGACTGTGGTAATATTTAAGTGCACATTTTCACTTTTTTGGACTCAACAGTTACTATATGTTAGGAAGTGCATCTCTGCAAACCCATTTCTTGTAGGTTTTTGCAGCTGCCAAGCAGTAAATAAATGTACAGAGGTTTCAGTGTTCAGAGATGAATGGGCAGGTGGGTGCACGGGCATGAGGAGGTTCCCTGGTGGCCAGTGCCTGCAGGCACACACTACCCTCCGAGTGGGCTCGACAACTACAGGCTGGGCTAATTGAAAAGGAAGACCAACCGTCTGGTTCCAGAACTTCCCTGACCTCTGGCTCGGAAAATCCCCCACATCCTCGTTCCTGAGGGGGTGAGTGGGTCATTTACACTCTGCTCAGGGCAGGGTTGATGATTTATTTTTCTTACCCTTTGTTTGGCTTTAAGTGTGGTAGGAAGAAGCTTGCATGGACATGGATCTGATTGTTAACAGTGAAGCTGCCCCAAACTGGAAGATGGTGGAAAGGTACAAAATTGTTTCTGTAGCAGGCTAGCTTGGTAAACTGGCATTTAGAATTGCAAACAGTATTCTCTTGGAAGTGAATTGTTAATCAGTCCTGAAGAGGTCCAGGTAGATGAGCCTTTCCCAGGTTTGATCTCCTTTCAGCCCATCTGCAGAGTGGGATGCCATTACCTCCTGTTTGACTTTCCTGTTTAGGTAAACAAGGCCAGACAACTCCAAATCAGCATGCCAACCCCAAGGTTGGTGTGTTTGTAGAACATTACCTTTCCCTAGCCAGATGTGGGCAGACCCTTTTCACCTCACCCTCGCACCAGACCCTAGAGTTGGCTATTTATTGAACCTCCACTTGACAAAAGACTATTTAGAGGGGCCGGGGATTTAGCTCAGTGGTTCCGGCGCCTGTCTTGCAAGTGCAAGGACCCAGGTTCGATCCCCAGTTAACCATATACAATACAGGGTGTGGAGACTCATGCCCAGCAGCAACCAGTACCACATACCACAGTGCTGGGCGTGATGACTCACCTCTGTAATCCCAGCACTCGCGAGGCAGAGGCAGGAGGATTGCTGTGATGTGAATTTGAGGCTGAGCTCAGGACCAGCCTGAACCACAAAGCGAGACCCTGTCTCAAAAAACCTAAAAAAAAAAAAAAAAAAAGGACTATTTAGAAAAATTTTCAGTTTTTAAAACCAGTTAAATGATAAGATTATTTGAATTGAGGTGCTGATAGGGGACAAGTACCACTAAAAGCAAGAGTGCAAAAGCAAAAGGTGACAAGGAGCCATGTGTGCCCTCTTGCATGTGTATTTGCCTCCCAGCTAGATGTATTTTGTACATCCTACAACCTGAAGCCTGGTTTTCTGGAAAAGCTATGTCCAGTACACTGTAAAAAAAACCATTTAGAGAAACATATTTTCTAAACCTGGGAGTATAGAAATAAAAATAAACCGGGGGATAATTTGAAAGGGATGTATTGGTAAGTGCTACAAAGAATAAACGAAGCGCAGGATAATGCCTGTTTATCTGAGATGTGTTTGCTCAGTGATATCTTTTGAAAAGCACTTTCATTTGTACAGCACTGAGGTGGTTTTGTTTGTTGTGTGCCTGGGTGTCATGCCAATATGATAAACATTTCAGACCCAGAGGATACCACTGTGGGGACCATCTCCTGATCAGTCTGGTCATCATACAATCTGAAGTTCAGTGTTTTGGAAAACCCATGTCTGAGATGAGAAAAACTGTTCAGGGAAATGTGCTTGCTAGAAGCCTGGGAGTATAGAAATAAACAATAAACCTTGGAATAATTTGAAAGTGCCGAGATGGGTCTGGATCCTGCTGAGCCCACCTGGAGGTTTGAGGACAGAAGACGAGGGAGGACAGGAGAGGCCTGCTGATGATGAGCTGAGGCCGAGGCGGAGGGGACGGCACAGATCAGGGAAGTATTGAAATGCCAGGGATAAGGTGTGGCCATTTCAGAGAAGCTGTATCCTTGATCATATACCTATCAAATCAGCTTTTGAAGAAAAGTACTTCCTAGTGTTTGTATTGAATTTAGAGAAGTCCTGGGGCTATTGCTGACAGTTGGTAAAGGTATGGAGTGGCACCTTGGGGACCTTCAGTCAGGGTGATCCCTTAGGTGACTTGGAGAGGGGGTTTCCCTCGACAAAACTTAGCAGCTACTGGAAATTGAGAAGATTTTTCCATATCTGAGCATAAGAAATTGGTATCTGTTCATTATTTCTCTACATGTGCGTGTATTGATTTATATTTGTTTTCTATTTCAATCAAAAAGCTTAGGAGATTTTATTTTTATTTGAACATGGAAAAGAAGTAAAGACTTAGAAGGAAATGTGCCCCAGAAACCATAGCCAGCTGTTATTCATTTTCCTGTAGAAACTCTTCACTCACCAAATACCAAGAATTTGCTGGAAGTTCAGCTGTGAAGAAAACAGATGATATCCCTGCGCAGGTTCTGCTGGGTGAGAGGATCAGTAAACAGTAAACAGATGTATCATTTTGGACAGCAGCAAATGAGGGGGTAGTAAAGTGGACACACAGGGAATAGAGGTTTGAATGGGGCAGGGAATGGTTGGCAGTAAGAAGGGGTGGGAAACCATTGGATGGTTCTGAGAAGACTGTGGCATATTCTGGTTTAGATTTTAAATGGGTCTCTCACGGCTGTGTTGAGGATCAGCTGTATGAGAACAAGGGTTGAAGTACAGACATTCTTCACTTAATAACCATTTTCCGTTCCTGTGACTAGGTCGTTAAATGAAGTGATCAAATGAGGAATTGTTTATAGCATGTACATTATAGTATTCAGAACAGTGATATGGTCAAAGGAAACTCCAACTTGATGACTTTGCTTTTATTTGCATAACTTTTATGTGCAGTAATGTAATATATAATAGAATGCAGAACTACAAGTATAGGGCTGGGGATTTAGCTCAGTGGTTCTGGTGCCTGCTTTGCAAGTGCAAGGGCTTGGGTTCGATCCCAGGTAACCATACACAACAATGCTGAGTTTGGAAACTCACACCCACCAGCAATCAGAACCACATACCACAGTGCCGGGTGTGGTTGTTCACACCTGTAGTCCTAGCGCTCGGGATATAGAGGCGGGTTCAGCTCAGGGCCAGCCTGAACTACAAAAGGGAGACTCTGTCTCAAAAAAAACCCCAAAACTCCAAGTACCGTACAGTAAGATCAACAGAAGTTTCAGTATTGTATGAGCAAGGTGAACTATACCCCTCAAAAAAGGCAACAACAAAAAAGGTATTGGGGCTCTATAAATAAATTGATACATAAAAATACACCAAAGAAAAGACAGGTTGTAAGTCCAAACAGCATGCCTCGGTTTTAAGTCTGAACTGTGGTTAAATAGATGGGTTGTAAAATGAGGAATATCTGTTGTGATAGTAATTTGGAGGCTCCTGTAATAACAGATAAAAGATGATGGTGGTTTGGACCCAGAAAAGTTAATGAATACAGTAAGAAGTGGTTAGATTCTGGGTGTATTTTGAAAGTACAGTCAGCAGGATTCCTTGTGGGGTAGACACCATGTGAGACAAGAGAACATCGGAAAGAATGAGTCCAAAGTTTTAGGTCCGAGCAGCTGGAAGGACGGAGCCATGTTGTGCTTTGGGGTTAAGACAGTGAGAAGGACGTTTTGGAGAGAAAAATTGGAGTCTTCGATTCCTTAGGTTTAAGGCAACTGGACGTGCCAGTGGTTACTGATGGACAGTGACAATCTCTAAATTCTGGTTGGGAGAGTTTGAATTGAAGGTACAAGTAGAGACTTCTGGTTGTCTTTGGAATGATGAACTGAATTAGGTCTCTCCTGCATGTAGGCATTATGGAGACAAAGGATTGGCCAGTAAGGCAGCAGGACGACCATGAGTGGTACTGTTCTGGAATCTACCTTGTGAATGTGTTTCAGAGAAAGGGTGCCATCTCCGTCAGTCAGAGGACCTTCTGAGAACTATCGCTGTGTTGGAGATGGGGAGGCCCTTTGGGACCTTTCCAGAGCGTTTGTGGAGGTGGAGTGGGGGAGGTGCATGCTGAGTGTTTGAGAGAGGAAGAGAACTGGAGACAAAGTGGGATTCTTGGGCTTGCTGTGGAGGGGTGCAGAACAGGAGGCTGGAGGGGAAATGGGGTCATGATAGCTTTTACTTTGGCTTTGGTTTTTTTTTTTTTTTT
>PVIR01012383.1:0-44834 GCA_004026965.1 Petromus typicus
ATCAGCTCAGAACCCATCTGTCTGCACACACAGCCGTCATTTCATTCCTAAGAACACTGTGGCCTGCGTGCCTCTGACCTTACAAGTGCTACTGCAAAAAAATAAATCATCAATTCTTATTTTGCAAATCGAATTTAATACAATTCTGGCCTATGAACTGTAACCAGTAAATTCCATTATGATATTTATGGCTTCTTTCTACTTCAATCTATCTTAATAAATTCTCAACGTAAGCCTGGAGAGCCAGAATGAAGTCTTTTCAAGTGGTGACCTTAAAAATCTAATTGCTGTACTCACTTATTTTCATTTGTAACAGGAATAGTCTTCCCTCCAGGAATCAGTTCATGGCAAACAAGCTGGGGGAGAAGACGGGGAGTAATTACTAGAGGGAATTCTAATGGGGAAAGCTTCCTGAAGGACACGGCCCGATGCAAACATCCATGATAAGGAGGGAAGTAAGATGGCATGTTTTTGAGAATGATCATTTATCATAAAACCTCAGGGTTAAGGCCATTAGTAAGCAGATCCTGTGCGATCAATATGAAAGGTTTCTCCTTATGTGGTCCTTGTTCAAACATTTGTGCCAAGGTTCCAGAATATCACAGGAGTAACTGTGTTGTTATTTAGGACAATATCAGGAGGATACATGAATGCTGGTGCATTCATACATGAGAATGCCGTATAGCTAGTAAAAAATAGGATGAAAGTGCACCCTTACCATAGAGGTGAAAAGGAGACTATACAACAGCATGGATGATCTGGTATCATTCTTGCAAATCAACGAAAGTATAAACATTCTCTTGGGAAAGAGCCTGAAGGACAGAGAGCCAGTCCCTCTGGGCACTGGCACTATGGGGATTTTCGTTTTTCAGCTTCATGTTCCCATTACAGTCGAACTGTTCTGTCAGATACTGCATCCAGCCTGGTGTTTCCCACAGATGCTTCCAGGGAACACCCAGAACTACTCACTGGAGAAACAGTGTCCTGGCTTTTTTGCAAGAGTCTGTGGTCAGGGCAAGCTTGGGGCTACCATAACTGCACTATGGTTCCTCTTACAGGCTTTAGGGCCCTCAAACACTCAGGGCTGGGTGACTTTTAGGAGGGCAGGGCACACAGGGTTCCCACCAGCGCCTACAGACACTGGTCCATTTCATTCTTTCCAGGTGGGCTGTGCCCACTTGCGCACGTGCCTCTGTTTGTAATAGCTGACCCTCACCATGGAAACGAAAACATGGTTACATGTCAGGGATCAATTTACAGCAGATGATCCCAAGATACAGTATGAATAAAGCAGGGCCCAAGTAGGGGCTTTCTGAGGTGCAAACACGCGCAGGCCCGGTTGACCCAGAAGATGAAGGGGGACATGAGACAGACTGACAGGCAGATGCTCAGCTCATGGATCACTTGAGAAAAACCGAAGCTGGGCAGGTCTTACGAGCCCAGAAAGGAGCTCAGTCAGGAAGGCCAACCTACCTGACCCATGACATCCTCGTCGTACGACAGTGTCAGGCCCAGGTCAGCAATGTCCCCGTCATAGCGCTAAGGCAACAGAGAGGGGAATGTTGAGGCGAAGGAGTGCTACATCCTTGAAGAGTGAACTCTTCCTTCCTCGAGGTACTGCTGTGGCGATGTGCACAGCCATGCCTCCCGCAGCTGGATGCAGAGAAGGCTGCTCACAACCCTGAGGAGGGAGGCTGTGGGTCTGCACCCTGGGTGGGAGTGTTCAGAAGGGACACAGGGATTGCATCAACTACAGCAGATCTTGTTCTGGGACATGATGACCAGGTGAGCCCAGCTGAGCCTTCGCCTAGCTGTGAGTTCCCCCAGTTTCTGGCTTGTTCATCCACCATTCCACACTAACCTTGATGGATGTAAGGTTTTTATAGAATTCTGAGTCCAGAGAAGGAAGCTCGTCCACGGAGCTATAGAAGACGCTGTGGTGGTGCCCAAGCAGCTGGCTCAGGAAGAAGGAGGCAAAAGGCACATCCACCACAATTCCCTGAGGGGCAAGACAAGAAGCTTTCAATTCCATGGTCCAGGATTCAGGCCTAGGGAACAGGTCAGGGACACTCAGGCTGTGAGGGCGGCCCTCAACATGCACTGACACCTCTAGGCACCCCTAAGTTTCTGGTCTAGAAAGCCACACCTTCCGTTATTTAACAATGAGCTCCTCCTGCAGAGCACTGGGGTCACGGGCACAGGCTTTGGAGCTACAGTCTGGGAGTGAGACCCCAGCTTGGCTATTGCTGTCAGGCTAGAGTTTTGGGCATTCTCAGCATGAACTTCCTAGTTATAGGAATACAGAAGCACGACATGGACCCCTGCAAAGCTTGCAGCAGTCTGGGGACATGTCCCCTGGGCACAGGAAAAAGCAGAGAGGGGCTCTCACTTGGAGGCTGGCCAGGAAGTTTCTAGGAAGAAGAGTTACCTAAGGGAGATCTAGAAGAGGACAAAGACCTTGGGTGTGCTGCATGGGGGCAGCTCAGACCACTGGGCTACTGCTGTGTAGTGGGGAGGGTGAATGAGCCACGAGACCAGAGCCGGAAAGGCCTCTGATTCCTCAAAGGGCTCTGTAAGCTGGCTACAGACTGTACTCATCCCAAGAGCTCTGTGACGGGTTTGCATGTTATGTTCGAAGTGGACTGGGAGAGAAAGAAGGCAGAGAGACACAGGCAGCTGAGTCACCATGGCTGCAAGAAATGCAGAAAGACTGCACTGTGGCAGCAGCAGAAACGGTGGAAAAAGGTGTCTGGAGGGTCACTCAGTTTCTGTGATGACGGTCTGTCACAGAGGACCATGAGGTGAAAGATGTGAACAGACACTGTCCTCACAGATCCAGGGGGTCCTGGCTGTTCTCATCAGTCCACGACTGGCTGACCTGAGGGGCAGACAGCCAAGGCCTGGGAGATGGAAGGACATTCAGAAAAGGAGGAGGCCACACTTCTGAGCTGGCCCACCACAGCCACATGCTTAAAGGAAAAACAGTGTCAGGCAGGTCCTGAATGGTTGGTGATTTTTTTGGTACTAGGGGTTGAACCCAGGGCCTCGTGCATGTAGGCACCCTTGGCGGGCAAGGGCACTACCACTGATCCACAAACCTAGCCCTGGTTTTTTTTAAAAAATAAGTCAGCTGAGAAGCTGTTCCAATTCTGCAGATGAAGAATCAGGAACAGAATAAACTGAGGCTGCCCAAGCAACATGGGACAAGAGGAAGACTGAGTGGTATTTAGAAAAACAAGATGGGGCACTTGATTTCATCATGGCTGGGGCCGAGGCCACGGATGGAGGTTTCCAAGAAGAGAACGAACCAAAGCAGCCGGGCCTGAGGCTGGCTCCTGCCCTTTGGAAGGCATCCTGGCTATGCTGGGGCTTGAGTGTGGGGGTGGCAGTGAGGTGAGCACCGCTTGGGAGCTCACTTCCTCTGTGCCAAACCAGCTCTGCAGAGCTTGGGCCCTGGGAAGGGCCCCTGGCTCAGGAACTGTGGTAACTGAGACACGTTTGTATCTTGTCTTCCCTCTGGGGGCAGGACTCTCAAGCCAGGTTCAGTGCCATCCACCTGTCCTGCCTTGGCTGCCAATGACAAGAGATCAGGAGCTGTGGGCCTCACCCATACACCTTTCACCCTATGAACCTGAGTGACAGAAATTCTTAATGACTGGGAGGATGACAGTATCTTCTGACCTGGGACGACCATATACCAGCCACTGAGGGAGCGTTGTATAGGTACTAACCTAGCCTGTGTAAACAGCCAGACATTAGAACTCTTCAACAGGGTGTTTGACCTTCTTTTCCCCACTTTACCAAGGACATGATCACATGACTAGCCAGTGAGAGGTTGAGCTAGACCAGCTGTTGTGGGCTATACCTAGTCTTCTTGTTTCAGTCTGTAGGCAACTCCCAGAAGCCCCAGCTCACTCTGAAGAACTCACTCAAATAATGCCAGATTTAAAAACAGTGGTAGAGCTGAGTTTAGCATATATGAGGCTCTGAGTTTTATCCCAATGTGCAAAAACCCAACCAAAAAACCCAAAACACCCATTACTAAAGCTCTTAAAACTGTCTCCCCTAAGTGAGGAGCAAGTGTCCCCATAGTGATGTGGCTTAGGCACATCACTCCCTCCTCAGGTGAGGGCTGGTGAGGACTCAGCTCTACCACCTACTACCGGAAAACTGAATTTTCAAATCTCTCATTCTTTTTTTGAGGTACTGGGGATTGAACTGAGGATTCTGCTTACAAGACAGGTGCGGAACCAATGAGCTACATTCTTGGCCCTCCAAATTCTCTCATTCTTAAAGAAAACAGTAGCGCATCAAAAGGCTGTCCCAAGGATTAAGGAGAGGACACATGCAAAGCACCCAGCATCTGTATCAACACATGGCTCCTGTCCCTAGCTTTGACTTTACCCTAATGTCAGGCTGTTTACACAGCTGCGCCTGGTCCCCCACACATGAAGTCAGCAGTGCCGCTCACAATGCACTTCGTATTTCTGTTCCATACCGCCCAGCGCGCCTACCTCGTACACAGCCTTGCCCAGCATCTTCCCCACAAACTCGAACAGCTGCAGGTAATTCTCATGAATGTAGGACGTAGGCGAGGGGTACAGCCGCTCATCCCCACTGGTTGTCTGCCAGGCAAAAGGACAGGGAGAGGTGGAGGCTACATTCTCTGGCCTTCCCTGTCACCTCACACTCTGCTGCCGCGGACCCCACTCACACCCCCTGGGCTACCTTGAACAGATTGAGTGCTGGGTCAAACACCCTCTTGATCATCTCTTCCAAGAACTCCTTGAACACGCCATCCTGATCAATCCCGGCCTCATCCACTCCAAGGTCATTGACGAACTTCACCCGGATCACACCCTTCATGGCGTGCTGGGAGAGCTGCCGAAGCTGCTCATAGCCATCCTGCCAAAGGCAGAATTACAGCCTATTAGGAACTATGGCCTGTGCATAATTCAGTGCTCCCTCCCCAAGGATTCCCCTCCCCCCATGGGAAGCTTTCCCAGTGCAATTACCAAATGTGCAGCCAGGACATGTGAGCACACAAGAAGAGAAAGCGGTTCTCACTTGCTTTTGAATGAGAGCCTATTAAAAGGAAAGATTCAGCTCAAGGATGTGATGGCCTTGCTCTCTGGCAAGAGGAGACTGCCCTCAAGAGGACACGGAGCTGCCAGACAGGGAGTGAGACAAAATGAGTCATGACAAGCTCTCGGCCGTCAGACAAAAGATGGAAAAAACCAGGTCAAGATGGATCTCCCTCTCTTACTGCTAAGAGTACGTTTTAACTCATGAGAGAAAGTTGTAGAAGGGTCAGAGGAAATGAGGCTGGCTTTCTATCTAGAAGGTTCTATTGGAGGTAGATCAGGTGGAAAGCAGAGGACAAGGAGTGAAGCTGATAGCCCAGGGTACAGGAGTGATGCTGGGCCTGGCGAGGACACGGGCAGAGGGGACAAGAAACCTCAGCACACCTCCAGCTTAGGAGCAGCTCCTTCAAAATATGGCCATTTGCCGGATGTAGCTCAGTGGTAGAAGTGTGCTTAGCATGCACATGGCTCTGGCTTGGATCAGTGTATCTTCCCTTTCCAGAATTTGGCCCCCAGGATAAAACTTTATAGAATTTTCCTATTGAACTTAGTGTGTCTCCTGATTCTAACCCTAAAGGGTTTTCTAGCTCTGACTCTGTTATCCAGTGTATTAATGGTATCTGAGATGTTGACTTTTTATTTCTAAATAGTGATTATAAAAATCACCAAACAGAAGGCAACCCACTTTCCAGTACCCATTCGTCTTAGACAGAAACTATCTTTCTCTCAATAAACTTTTCTCCTACTCTTAAAATAAATTAGTGAACAGAACAGAGGCCAGGGAGGAATTCTCTGGCCAATAGCAGAAGCCCCATCACCTGAGTGAAACTGCTATCTTCAGATAATATCACATAGTGAGTTATAAATCAACATTAATATGCTACTGAGGCCACATGGTTCCCTTTTAGTCACAGCTGCAGCACTGTCACATGTTTTGCTGACTTTATATATATCACCTTATAGTATCCACGCATCTGCCAGTCCAGGCACCTTATCATACAACAAATGAGCAATCTACCAGTCTGACTCAGATCTGTGGGGCCCTTGCTCTCTTCCTGTTATGCTTATGCTTCCTGTTATGTCAGTGATCCAGACAACTGTCCCACAGGGCCTCTGAGTGTTGTTTTTTTTTGAGACAGGGTCTCACTTTGTAGTTCAGGCTGGCCCTGAGCTCACTGGCCCTGAGCCTCGAACTCCCAGCAATCCTCCTACCTCTGCCTCCTGAGTGCTAGGATTACAGGCACCAAGCAGCTGTAGGCTTACTAAAAATCATTTTGTTGGCACTGCGTTGAAGGAGGGTGGGAGATTCCAGTATGTTCCTGGTGGGTGCAGACTTCTCCATTCTGCTTTAAAGTTACATCTCCTGACCATAATCCCCTCAGCAGAGATGTGTGGGGGTTCAGGGGATGAAAGGGGCTGACACAAGGGAAGCACTTAGCATGAGGCCAGAGTCAAGGAATGTTTGCGGAACTCAGATTTCAGTCTTGCTTGATCAGGTCCATACCAGCCTCTTTAAAAAGCTGTAAAGAAATTTGTCACCTGTCTTCTGATATACTTCCTGCCTTCTGGGAGCAGGACAGGCTATGTGTGGATTATACATGTGCCTTTTGGAGGTCAAGTGTGAGCCCGGGGCTCCTCTCTCTACTCCATCTCGATGTAACACAGAGAACACTGAGCTAGGAAAAAGGAGGCCCGGCTCCATTACTGGTACCTAAGGGACCCTGACTGGTAATCTAAATTTCTCTGGGCTCGGTTCTGCCTTTGACAGGGTAAAGGGAATAGAGGGGTAAGAGTATATACTGCAGGTTCTTTCTAGTCCTGAAGCCCCAGCCTCAGTTCACTGAGGAGGCAGCTTGCCTGCTGGACTTGGACTAATACCTGTGACCCTCCTAGAACATAGCAAAGCATAGATGCTGGCTATGAAGTAAGAGGCAGAAAAAAAGCTCAGGACAGGTTAGATATGGCAGCTCATGCCTGAAGTTTCCTCACTTGGGAGCCTGAGGCAGGAGGATCCTAAGTTTGAGCTCAGCCTGGGCAACTTAGGGAGATCCTAGCTAAAAAAAAAAAAAAAAAGAAAAAAAAAAAAAAGGTGGGAGATGTAGCTCACTGAGAAGCCCTGAGTTCATTTTCAAATATTTTCAAATACTACAGGGGAAAAGAGAAAGACCCAGGACAGCTGATTATCAGGTTTCTGGTGCCCCTTTGTTGTTCAGATCAAGCAAAGGCCACTGGGCTATCATTCTAATATCCAAACCACTATACCACTGAATAACATGACCCTCTTCTCTTGATTCAATTTCATGATGAAGTATACTCTATATTCTCACAGTAAGGACAGAAGAAAAAGACTTGCGTAAAACCTAAGAGAGGCACACTAACCTTGCCATCCTTGAGGGGTGGGTTTTAAGGGGTCACCCAGCAGAACAGGTCTGCTGATTGATTTCCTATTAGCAACTTGAGAAGGGAGCTAATCGATCCCGCTGCTCTTAGGAGACCCTGCAGGCCACACTACACTCTTCTGAGATGGGTGCTGTCTGCATCTGAGGGAATACAGTGGGTGGTGGGACTAATGACTTGGGGACCAGAGGAGCTCCATTCTGGCTTGAGGAAGGAAGTGGTGGAAAAGGGAGTTTACAACACAAGGTTGCTTCTTGCTTTCAATAAAAGCAGAGGTTGTAAGCTAGTGGTCTGCAGACTGAACTTTGTGGCAATTATCTGACCTTCTCAGTGTCTTAGAAAGTTAATTAGCTCACAGCACCTGAGTGGCCTTATTTCTGCTTTAAAAAATTTATTTGCTTCGTTTTATTATGTAGTCTAGGCTGGCCCCAAATTCAGTATGTAGCTCAGGTTGGCCTCAAACTTGGGATCCTCTGCCTCAGCCACCCAAGAGCTAGGGCTACAGGTGTGTGACATCATTCCTGACTTATCTCTACTAAACATCAACTGTTTAACACATACTGTCTTTTTCCAACAGCCGCTGGTGTTAATAAGGGAACTGAAGGAAGCTATCTGGTAAGAAGCAACACAAGCATGCTGTAGCTGCAGGGTAAGAGAGATGAAGATGTGGGAGGAAGGGTGCGGTCTGGTGCTCTGTGCTGCATGGGACCCCTTGACTGTCCTATGCTGACAGAATGTGCAGATGGAAACTGGCCAGGGTGGAATACTGGGGCAAAAAGCAAATGTAGTGAAGAAATCGAGCCAAGCCTCTCCTGGAAGTGGAGACCTGCAGCTCCAACATCAAGCTATCACCATCAAAGATGGCACACATCTAATGCTGGGCAGTGTGTGGCATGACTGGGACAGCTGCCATAAGGGACACCCATTTTACTATGACAGTATTTCAGCAGATGGTTGTCAAAGTCTGAAAAATCCGATCTTGGCAGAGCATACTTTGGGATAGGCTCCCACAGGTCTTGCACTCGCCTCATAAGGAATCAGTATGGCCATTTTGTGACATAAAGGGGTAGGATTTGAAGACAAGGCAACTACAGTGGTACTTTAGTTCACTACTTAATTCGTTCCATGATTCTGGGGCAAATAGCCTTGCTTGTGTTTGTGCAAAAGATGCCTGAGGTTGTGTTTGTCACCTGATGTAGAGTTCACAAACAAACAATTTTATAAAATGCCTTTGTTTGGGAACTAAATTATTTGCAAACCAAAACATCTGTGAACTGAGGTATCACTGTATTTCTACTTAACATGAAGTTGCCATACACTGGTGCCTCCGGACACTGCGTCTGGCTTCAATGGACAACTTTCCTTGTATCTCTAAGATTACAGGTACAAAGATCTTCCAGCAATGTGATAAACACATCTGGGTGTGGCTCAGTCAGTGTAATACTTCATTCCACCCTTACCACCTTCTCAGGCAGGAGTCTAGATAAAGTGCCTGTTGGGACAAGAAGTACAGTAGTATAGCCACTGCAGTTGACTTCTTGTCCCTATTTCAAAGAAGCATGAGAAGTTTGATGCTCTAATCCAGGGACCATTGGGAGCAAAAGAAGACACAGTAGGTCCCCAGCACTAAGGGGATGTTTAACCAGGCAGCTATTCAGAGTAGCCCACAGGACAAATGCCCTCATCTGCTCCTGGAGCCTTGATCTCAGGGTCATGAGGTGGAGGCATGATGACAACAGATTGGAGCCAATAGACTCTCCACTACAGAGCTGATGTGATGTGCACACTTCTTTGCCATTGCTTTTGCAGGCCTGGCTACTCACCTCCAACATCCGGGACCGTCGGATAGTAATATGAGTGACATGAGGGGAGGCAGAGCTGGTTTCCACAAGCCCCAGTTTTTCCTTCTCCTTGGTAACCATATTCCGGAACAGGAGAACTCTCTGAAATGAGCAAGGGGAGACACGACAGAAAAAGTCAATAAATGTTTCCATAACACCTACTCTGGGGAATTACTGAAATTTAAGTCACATGAGATGCAACCAGAACGGGACACCTTGATATGTGCTATTGGTCACAGTGTCTTTTGAGAATATTAAATATTCTCAAGAGCACTTTTGGAAATTAGAAATACAGCTGAACTCATGCCAAGGGAGAAGTGCTCTAGTAAAAGTAGTCAAGCTGTAGCCGGAGCCCAGATTGGAACAGTGTAGGAGAAAATCATTCTTCTCATGCACAGAAACCCACCACAGAAACTGAGTGGCAAAACAAGCTACAGAGGTGCTTCCCACAGCTGTGCCTGCTTCAGAGGAAATCAATACTGTGAGCTTAAAACAGAAAACAACTCAGACAATTTTTCAAACTCAGATATGAAAAGATGATCTCACAGTATAAAAGGTCCTGGCCTTTCTGCTTCCTCTGTCCCTCAAATAATATTTCTCAATTAAGACTTGAATAGAACAGTCTGTCGTTAGCCTTAAGATTCTGATGAGGCCTTTACTTTTCACTTTTCTAAGAGATGGGGTTTCACTGTGTTGTCCCAGATGGCCTCAAACTCCAGGGCTAGAGCAATCCTTCTGCTGCAGCCTCCTGAGTTGCATAAGTACAGGCCTATCCCATGGTGCCCAGCAAGGAGTCCCTTCAGAAAACCACGATCCTTTGAACCATCCTGGGCTTGAGAATGAGGACAGCTGAATAAATGCATGTGGCAGCCACAGCAGCTTTTTTGTTTTGTTTTGTTTTCAGTTTTTTGAGACAGTCTCGCTTTGTAGATCACGGAAACACAGGCCCAGGACAGGCAGCCACATTTTAAATCAGACACCACTAGACTAGGCTGGTTCTGAACTCAGCCTCAACCTCAGCATACCACTCCTGGCATTGTGGTATGTGGTACTGATTGCTGATTGCTGGTGGGCATGAGTTACCATGCTTGGCTTTGTTGTATGTGGTAACCAGGGATTGAACCGGGACCTTGCGCTTGCAAGGCAGGTGCCAGAACCACTGAGCTAAATCCCAGTTGCAGCTTTTGTTCTTCAAATGAGAATATTCCCTAAAAGTCAAGAGCCTGAGTAAACATAAATAAGCACAGAAAAACAATAATAATAGGGTTCACCATGGAGAGGGCAGACTACAAACACTCACTTAATCCTTACAGTAATTTAAAAAATACAATTAAAACAGAAGAAACAACTGCTAATGGCCTCTAAGAAGGAGAGGGAGGAGGCATTTGATGGGGGCACTACTGTTCAGTGAGGCACTGCAAGTTTAGAAACAAAGACTGAAGTGCTCCGAACATTATCACACACTCTGGGGGTGCCAGGGCCATCTAGAAGGGAGAGGGACTGAGGACCCAAAGAGGAGGCCCGGGGATGCACCTCTTTCCTTCTAGGACAGGGGAGCTGTATGCGTATTTAAGTCATGAGAGCCATCTGTAGGTCACATGACGACTTCCTGTGACCCCAAATCTTTAGCATGATCACCATGATAAGGGGAGCTACTGTGTGGAACATGAGGTGGAAGATGAGTATCACATCCAGTTGGACTGCAGGGGCACGGTGGCCCTGCCTCCCAGGAATCACAAAAAGCCTAGGCTAGGCCTGGATTCCTACAGGACAAGGAAGAAGCTTAAAAGGAAACTCATCTAGGCTTGAAGGGCTGGGAAACCTCATCAACCCAGCAGACGACCGGCAGAGGATCATTATCTCTCAGCCAGAGAGAATACCCCAATTCATTCAAAGTCACATGGCTATAAGCAGGGGGACCCCATGTCTATGGACAGACCACCCCACACCAGATGGGTCTTCTGAATTGAAATTAGCGGCAAAGACTTTAAGTCATAGTAGGAACATAAATAGGCAGCAAGCACAGATTTAGAAGTGCTACGTGTATGAGTGAGTTAGAACTGAGGCTTTAAAAATGTTAAGGAGATAATCAAAGGGAAAAAGAGGTAGGGGTAAGTTAAGAAGGGAAAGAAAAAATGGGATGGTTTAAAAAAAAGGAAACAGCTTATGTCTGAGGGAGTGTGCAGGGAAGAGGAATGGGAAAAAAATGAGAATTAACTCATGTCATGTACTGGTAAAAATTCTGTTGATTATGATCATAATGTGTATATAAAATCAATTAAAGGGCCAGGGAGTTAGCTCAGTGGTTCCAGCACCTGTCTTGCAAGCGCAAGGGCCTGGTTAGATTCCCCGTAACCACATACAATACTGGGGCATGGAGACTCAAGCCCAGCAGCAATCAGTACCACATACCACAGTGCCGGGTATGGTGGCTCACGCCTGTAATCCCAGCACTTGGGAGGCAGAGGCAGGAGGATTGCCAAGTTCTAGAATGAGTTCAAGACCAGCCTGAACTACAAAGCGAGACCC
Organism: Petromus typicus; assembly: GCA_004026965.1. Lineage (NCBI taxonomy): Eukaryota > Metazoa > Chordata > Mammalia > Rodentia > Petromuridae > Petromus > Petromus typicus. The sequence continues at coordinate 11,852 of PVIR01012383.1, forward strand.
TGTCTCAAAAAAACCCCCAAAAAACAAATTAAATGAGAATAGGAAAGATGACAGCGAGATCTTGTTACAGTCCTGTGCACTGCCACAGGACCCACGTTAACCCTGTGCTAGTTGTGGGTCAGGCGTTACTGCTTAACAATATGTAAGAGTTTATAGTGTCTCAGATCAGCTGCAACCTCCCATCCCTGGGAGAAGTGAGGCTGCAGACAGGTGGAGGCAGCAGGAGCTCTTGTGCACTGTGGTGCAACCGCAGGTAGCAGGGTAGGGCCAACTGCCTTCCAAGACAGGGACTTGAGGAGCCAATGGCAAAAACCCTTGATGGTCATCTTAACCAAATTCTCCAAAGGAAAAAAAAAGGTCAGCATAAGGCCTGGATGCAGAGATAGTGCAAATGGGTATTAAAACCACCAACTACTTTCAACTAGTAATTCACACGGTATTCCTTTTAAACATGTAAATACTCCTGGGTAACCCCGATGCCACTGTCTGTGACCCACACATGTATGGAGAACAGACTCCAGACTACGCAAAGGTCAAAGGCTGAGTTCACGGAAACACAGGTCCAGGACAGGCAGCCACATTTTAAATCAGACACCACCAGACCAGAGGCAGCCCAGGACATGAGGAGCTGGAGACTACTTCAAATGAGTAAGAGTGGAGAAATAAGCACTGCCACACTGGAAAACAGACTCAGAGGGGGAAAAGGAGCTGTTTGAGAACCTCAGCAGAATCCTCATACCAGCAGAGGTACCATATTTAAGGGCTGGCTGTTACAGAGACTGACAAGACGAAGAAGTACACTTCATCTATGCAAGAGTACAGAGGCAGACTTGGGGAGCTGTGTGAGGGTAGCTCTCTCCAGGGGTCGTATTTGACTAAGCAGTTAACTGTCCGACCCCCAGGCCTGATTGTGCCCAGTGTGGTAAAAAATTAGTTGCGTCACCTGCAGATAACTGCTGGAGAAGAATGAACAGCAACTCTAAGTACTACGGATCGGTCACACCAGTGTCAGGGAATAGTGAGGATTAAGTATTTGAAAAGTGAGATTTAATTTACAGAAAAGGATTTATGGTCTTTTCAAAAACTATGTCTATTTTTTTTTTCAAGGATTTTTTTTTTTTTCTTTTTTTGAGACAGGGTCTCGCTTTATGGTTGAGGCTGGCTCTGAGCTCAGCCTCAAACTCACATCACAGCAATCCTCCTACCTCTGCCTCCCGAGTGCTGGGATTACAGGTGTGAGCCACCACGCCCAGCACTGTGATATGTGGTACTGGTTGCTGCTGGGCGTGAGTCTCCACACCCAGTATTGTATGTGGTTACCAGGGATCGAACCCGGGTCCTTGCGCTTGCAAGACAGGCGCTGGAACCACTGAGCTAACTCCCCGGCCCCACTATGTCTATTTTTTTTTAGAAAAAAGAGCAAGAAAAAAAGGATGGGCAAGAAAAGGTACCCTTAGGCTCCTGGGAGCTTCTCTTCAGAGGGCACAATACGGTCACAGAAACCAGTTGGCAGTATTAGAGTGCCTACCACTCACTGGACACCTTCTGGACACTCCTGCCACAGCAGCTGGCCTTTCTGAGACAGGGTCTTGCTTTGTAGTTCAGGCTGGGCTCAGCCTCAAACTCACATCCCAGCAATCCTCCTGCCTCTGCCTCCCGAGTGCTGGGATTAGAGTCATGAACCAAAAGGCCCAGCACTGTGGTATGTGGTACTGATTGCTGGTGGGTGCCAGTATTGTGGTTATGTGGTTACCAGATCAACCTGAGCCCTTGAAGAACTTGAAAGGCAGGTGCCAAGCACTGAGCTAAATCCCCGGCCTCCTCCTCTCTTCTTAGTAGCGTTTCATGTGACCTATCCCATGGGGCCTAGCCCTCTTCTGAAGGCTGATTGAGAGGTGGGCAGGAGAGCTGGGAGCTGGCCCCAGCTTTTCTCCTAGGCTCGAGAGCCACCAGGAAGCGCAGCCACCTCATTCATATTCTACCCACTCAAAGCCCAACTCACTATGTTCAGGACCAGCCCCTGTCTTTGTTTCTACCTCAGGAACAGTGCTCCCAACTCCAGGCAATAATCCAGAAACTACCTTTGTCCCCCTTCCTGGCTCTCTCAATGTCAGTCTCCAAGGCCTGAGGTTCTAGTTCCTTAACTATCTTTTGACTTGATCACTATTCTACTCTTCCTAGTGCAGGCCAGCTGGCTTCTACACTGTGGCCAGAATGACCTTTCTGAAGTACAGCCTCTGAATTGGATGTGGTTCGTGCTTATAAAAACTCCTACTTGAGATACTAAGGTAGGAAGATCTCAAGCTCAAAGTCAGCCTGGGAGACTTACTGAGACACTCTCCAAAATAAAAAAAGGGCTTTAGTACATTATTTGTCCAGCATGTGTGATGCCCTGAGTTTAATTCTTAGTGCTGAAGAGAAAAAGGAAAGAAAAAAGAAGATACCACCCTGACTAGGAGACTCCTATGCTTAAAACCTGGCAATGGCTTGGCTAAAATCCAAGCTGCTAGCCTTGGTTTCTAAGACCCTTCTTGCTCTAGCTCCCACAAACTTCTCTGGCTCCATTTGATTCTCTCCCATGTATCCACGCTGCCCTCCTCTCTCAGCCTTGGCTTTTAAATCCTGTGCACTTTTGCGTGTGATGCACTCTCCTGACCTATTTCCCCCACTCCCAGCTGGGCTCCCCTAGCATATGTCCCACAGACCCTGAACTGCTGATTCCCACTGCTTTCTCCATCTCTGCAACCCTAGCACCCAGGACAGCCTTCCAGGGTAAGACATATCACCATTGTGTCTGCAGAGTAAGTGATGTCATATATTCATTTTTTTTTTTAGGTTTTTTTTGGAGACAGGGTCTCACTTTGTGGTTCAGGCTGGCCCTCAGCTCAGCCTCAAACTCACATCACAATCCTCCTGCCTCTGCCTCCCGAGTGCTGGGATTACAGGCGTGAGCCACCATGCCCAGCACTGTGGTATGTGGTACTGGTTGCTGCTGGGTGTGGGTCTCCACACCCAGTATTGTTATGTGGTTACCGGGGGATCGAACCCGGGTCCTTGCGCTTGCAAGACAGGCGCCGAAACCACTGAGCTAACTCCCTGGCTCCATATATTCATTTTTAACTGCAAGTACAAGAATGAGAAGTCAAGAACTATGTGGAACAGAACACATTAGGAGCCCAGCCCTGAGTGCCACTCACGTTTTTGTGAGGAATGACATGAGGGATGTACTGCAGGATCAGCTGGGCACGTTTCCGGTCCTTGTCAAGTTCTTGGAAGAGCACACTAGGTTTAAGATCCCTTAAAAAGAAAGATACGGGTTACTGATTATTAAAACACAAAAAGCCCAAGGGGCTGAATCTTGCCTTGCACAGTTCTATGGGAACCCAGCCACACTGGCCCGTTCATTCACAGGCACTGTCCATAGCTGCCATCATTCACGCTGCACCAGCAGAGGGAGCAGCTGCCACACAGACTGGTCTGCAGCACCTAAAACCATCTGGCCATTTACAGAGTTTTCAAGGCCTTGCTCTGGTGCCAGAGCTCCAGAGTTGACATGTCACTGACAGCAATACCTACTGTATTTTGGAGAAGGGTTATACGAAATTGAACCCAGGGCCTTTGCACTGAGTTGAACCCCTAATTTTTTTCTCTTTGTTAGTAAGATTTTGATAAGGTCTCATGAAATTAGGTTGCTTGAACATGTGATCCTCAGAAATTTGGAATTATAGGCATGTACCACCATGCCCAACCGACATACTTTTGTTTACAGTATGAGGACAGTCTGAGGACCCTCCCACCCAACAACAAAAAGCCCTGAAAGCAGTTTTGACCCTGGTCATTCTGCTGATAAGAAACTGCCACGTAACTGTCACACTCTATGACCTCTTCTCAGTCTGGATAAGAAACAGCTACTGAAGAGTGGTCCAGTCTTGTCATCCTTAATCACCTCTAATACTATTGAAACTTTCTACATGATATATTCTTACAGGTGTATCATAGCAAAGCAGTTTTTGCTGCAGCTGGATGGACAGGATGGAGAGGGAAAAGGCCTTCCACCATGGGCCATGACAGAGGCCTCTGCTGTCACAAGCCTCTCCCTATCCTGATGCTTACTTTCTCAGCCAGTGGTCCTCAGGAGCAAAGCGCCTCCTGCAGTCTCGCTCATAAAGCACCATCAGCCACCCATGGACAGACTGGAACAGCTCCAAAGTCTCACCCTTGGCATTCTCTAAGAACCAAACAAACAGGAGAGTCACACCTGTGGAGGGGGGAGGAGGATAGTCCTAGGGTCCTGTGACCCTCAGCAAGTCTTAACTCTCTCTCTGGTACAAACATGCAAGTACTGAAGGATGCCTGAGAGAACGAGACAGGAGACTTCTGCAAACACCCTACTGTCTTTAAAAGGGTCAGGGACAGTGTAGGATTAATTTTCTAGTAGGCTATCAAGCTAAGAACCAGATGATGTTACAGACTCTTTAGCCTCCCTCGGTTCAGCATCGACAGATACCTTTACCTTACCTACGATTCCATCCCAGATCATCTTGAACACAAAGGAATTCAGAAAAGAGGATATGGTGACCAGCTCTTCCAGTTTGAATGAAATTTGTTCTTCATAAACTTCAATGTCATCAAGGATCCTAAGCCAGAAAATTATTTAGAATTTCTCACTGAGAGAAGGTAAGTAATACAAGATCTTACTGTTTCTTAGGGGAAATAAATAATGTTAAGTAGTAAGCTCTATTTTTAGATACTTCTGGTGAAACACAATGTCTAAGATTTGCTTCAAAGAATCGGGGGAGGAGAGCAAGTAGGGATTCAGATGGAACAAAACTGCTAGCTGGTGATGGCACACAAAGGTTCACTATTTCATTTTCTGTTTATTTGAAATTGTCTGTAGTAAAAAAATTTTAAAAGATTAAGGGGAAAAAAAAAAAAAGCTCTATGCTTGTATTTTTCTTTTTCTCAGTACTGGGGAATGAACTCAGGACCTTGTGCTTACAAGGCAGGTGTGGAACCAATGAGCTAAATCCCTGACCCTATGTTTTCTTATTCATGAAGATCTGTGACACCTTCTCATTTTATGCTTGGATTCGTGTCTCACTGATGCTGGCACAGGAAGGGCTCTCGACTGACTCCGTGCTGAGAAAGCTGTGGAGCCTCAGTCCACATCTGGGACAGACACTGTGACACCTGTGTTTGTGAATGAATGAAGGGATGTCTGAAAGAGGTTATGAATGAATGAACAGATGAGACACAGCTCTAAGTGAACTAACCACCAATACACTCTGAAATTTGACTCATTCTCGGGTTACCTTTGACTCAAGAACTCATGGTGTATTTTAGCCGCTACAGACTCTGCTCTCACTTCCACCTGCTCTCTGAGCACCTTCCTCCATGATGCTTACCCAACCTGCCACTTTCATGGCCCTTACCCCTTCCTGCTAAAGCCTTGTAGCCTCCACATAATTGCCTGGGGTGCAGTCTTACAATTATTCACCAATCTTTTGGGGAAAAGTGGGCTTAAAGTCAAATATATAAATAAACATGTAAGTTTAAGAAGCGAACCATTTGCTAACATCCTCCCCTGTGCCTGACACTTTACTAAGTTGCAGACATTCCTTTTCTCATTTATTATTTATCACATTGATTATATTACCTCCATTTTACTAACAAGCAGATTGAGGCTTAGAGAGGTTAAGTAACCTGCCCAGGGTCAGTCTGATAGTAACAATAACCGCTAACACATAGTCAATTCTTCTGGTGTGCCAGGGCTGTGCTGAACACCGCAAAGGTGGGTGCTGTTATGACTCCCAATTATGGATGAGGAAAAGAGTCTCAGGATAGACAGGTGGAATGCCTTCATCTGTTGCCCAGGATATCACAGTAAATGGCTGAGCAAGGTTTTGGACCCTGGCTCTCTGACGCCCATGTTTTCCAGAGATTTACCTAGTGCAGTGAATCAATGGCTGAGCTACTATTTGAACCCATTTCCAGGAGACTCCAAAACCTACCCTCGGCCGTCCGGAACCTTTCTTGAACACCGAGCACATGCTGATTGCTTTGCAAATGTTTCCTTGTCATTTAATATTTATTTATTTCTTTTTCCTTCTGAGATAGGATTTCACCATCTTGCTCAAGCATCTCTGCTTGTCTAAAACTCATGAGGTCAAGTAACTCTACCTCACCCTCCCAAGTAGCTGGACTTCAGGCACGTGCCACCCTGCCTGGCTCCTGTCTACTTCTCCTACTGACCTGCCACACAGGTCCTAACATGTATAGTAACTGTCAGCTGTTACTTGCTCCCTGACACTGCAGTCTGATCTCTGAATTCTAGGAAAGGTAAACAGCCCCATAGCAGTCAACCTACGTGATGAGGTGCCGGGAACAGTCACAGAACAACATCAGCATGGCCAAGAGCTGCTTGGACTCTTCAGTGTCATTGTTGAGGCATTCCAAGAAGAGCTTTAACCCTCCATGGGGTCCCAGCTCACAGATAAATGCCCACAATTTGGGCAGCAGGTCATCAAGGTAAGTGAGACCTGGAAAAGGACAGAGAAACCCAAGCTTCAGGTGGGGGCTTCGTCTCATCTGTTATTTCTTTTTAATGGGAAAACAAAATACTTAAATCCATTAGTGATCATTTAATGTGCATAAGAAGAAGATGCAATTAGGAAAAGCATTATCACCCTGAGACTCACAATAATAACAGCTAATGCGTAATAGGTGCTTGCTGTGTGTCAAATACCAGTTTAAACATTTGGCATGCATTATTGTGAAATACCTGCTTGTGAAAACCAGTGTCATCCCATTGTTTTCACTCATACCAGGAATTGAACCTCGGGCCTTTAAAAATCTTTTACTTTTGAACAGGGTTTCACTAAGTTGGCTAGGCTGGCTTTGAACTTGTGAAACTCCTGTGCCAGACTACAGAGTAGCTGGGATTACAGGTGTGCAGTGTGGTTAGTCTCATATAATAGGATTAGTCTCATATAATATATCAGATTGTCTCTGCTACAATTATTCATTGCTTTTTCATTTTTAATACAGAAGAGTAGTAATTGAGTGCAATAAAATCTGTATTTTCTAAGGGAGGAAACTAAAGTTTAGAGAAGCTTAATGAATTGCCTGAGACCATTCAACCAATAAATATCAGAGCCAGGGAAAGAACCAGATTAGCGTGAGTTAGTAATTATGTTTTAACAGAATCAGCGCGTATTTCTGGAAAAGGCTAGACATTGTGGGCCAGATGGTATCTGTTATGAAAATAAAAATTTGAGACAAATTGAATTTAGCAGAGTGTAATTGAACAAAAGATGGCTGACACATCGTGCAATCCTCAGGTTCAGCGAGTTCTGCTCTGAATGTGTGCAGACAGCCTTTATCATAGCTCAGTGCTCTCCTTATTTGAACACGCTCTGGTTAGCATTGCTCTGGTAGGCAGGATGCCGGTGGTTGACTGAAAACTGCTGTTATGATTGGCTGAGACTCAGCTATTTGATACAAAAGTATTCTCTTTAGGTTAGTTTACATACTTAGGGTTTCAGTGGGATGAGGTGGGTAAGCCAGTGGACTGCTAAGTCAGGGTCTGGCTCAGGTTCATCAGGGAAGGACTCAGAAGTATGGATTCATCTTGAAACCAAGCGTAGGTTAACACTGCTGAGTGCTGTCAACGTGCACAAAAGTAGCTTAAAGACATGATCTAAACAAATGGCTGTGTTCTATTATGAGTGTATTTATAAAAATAAGTGGGCTGGCTTTGGCTCATGGGCTGACCCCTGTGTTAAACCATGTTGCAGGCCCATCCTCATTTAGCAAAGTTTTCCTCTCAATTACTACTCTTCTGTATTAAAAATGAAAAAGCAATGAATAATTGTAGCAGAGACAGTCTGATATATTATATGAGACTAACCCTAGGTGAAGCACAGGACATTCTAAGTCAGCTTCTTGAGGTCCACAAGGTCTCAGACACATGAGGTACATCCCTGGTATATTTTAAGTCTAATAATGCAGATACATAGTGATTGAGAAAGTCTGAATCTGCAACTCCACACAGTGTTGAAGATATGGTAAGGTATGTTTCTCAGAAAAGTAGCCACTTGTATTCGGGCCCTCACAGTATTACAGATATATGCTTCAGTTACTACTATTTCAACTTTCTCATTTTATGGAGTACACTGAAGTATTCTGTTGTGAAAGAAGACCTGTTCAGGGAACATACAATAGTCTATGGGAAGCATGTACAGAATTCAATGCTACTTAAGGATACCTAGAGATAAACGAAAGGAATTGTACAGGAGGCAAAGAAAGGTAACATCCAGTGATGATTACTCCTAAAAGTGTGACCTCACACTTCCAGGGTCAGGAAGATGTGGTTATAAAGAAGTCGTTAAAATGCAAATTTTCTTCACTCTGTTAATGGATACAGGTGCTCAGCTCATAACTAATTTTCAGGCTGCCCACGTTATATACACTGAAGACTACAAAAACCTCATACTTTAAAAACAAGTTAAAAAAGAAACAGTAAGTAGTTATCCTGTCGGGATCCTAGAGAAAAGCAACTGTCTCCACATTATATGAGACTCATGGGGCAGACAAATAGTCACAGCCACAAACACTAGCTCAACAGGGACAGAAGCTGGAATGCTGGCCCTGGATGGCGGGGTCAGAGGACCAGCAGACCTCAAGGGCGCCAGAGCACATGAGGAGCATGATACAATGAACACACTGTGAGAGTAAGGAAACAGTTTTTCAAACAGATATGCTATTTTCTATACCCTGATTTAAGAGAATTATGCTAAGTAAATAGACTGAATATCGTAAGACATTTTAGACTAGTTTTTTTAGTCATAAAAGTATGTGCTTTCATGACAGCCAAAAACCTTACTTTTGGATTCTGCCCCAAGCCTCCCACTCCTCTGCTGATGTCCCCATAGGACACTCCTAGGCATCTAGATACTTCTGCTTATACCTGTCACTGCCTAACACAACTCTCAGGTCCCTGCAGGGCCTGATCCTAAATGAGTTTCTCCAGCTCAGCAAATGGCTCCACCATCCACACAGGAATTTGGACCAAAACCCAAACATCACTCTGGAAACCTTCAGTCACTGTGCCTTCAAAACTAGTCAACCAGTAGGACTAGAGACTGCACCTCTGAAACACATCTGAAACCTCCCCATTTCCATCTTCATCACTCTTACTAGGCCAAGGGGTCTCGACCAAATCCTGCTCAGGGGGCATTTGCCATTTCTGGAAACATGCTTGGCTATCACAACTCAATAGGAAGGTACTACTTGGCCAGGGGCTGGCAATATCCTGCACTGCACAAGACAGACCCCTACAATACAGAATTATCAGGCCCCAAAGGCCAACATTGACAATGCCGAGAAGCCCTGCTCTAGTCTAAGCCAACACTGGCTCTCCTTGTTGGCACTTTCTCAAGGTGTACATCATTTTAGGTAACCTACTCTACTTACACACTGGGGTCTCCTCACTCTAGACCTAATCCTTTTGGGGGCAGAGACCCCCAAAAGAGACCTTGACTTAGCCTGTTCACTTCTGAATCCTCAGTGTTAGAAGCACAGGTACTTTTTAAGTATTTGAAGAATGAATAAATAAGTGCGAAACGCAGAAGAAGCAGTGGTTTAGGATTTTAGAAAGTACATAATACAAAAGTTCTTAATACTTTATGTAGCGATGGGCTTTCATAGATTTCAAGGACCTTTGTATTTACAATGCCAATTCACACCAATGACACCTGCACTGCAATTTAAAAGCCCTCCGTGTGCAGTCTGTGCTCAGAGGAACTTTCCTCCTTGATCAGCCAGAAAGGAAAATGTTTAGCTTATTCATGTGATGAGAAACCATGCAGCCAATCAAAATGAGGTTTTTGAAGAATTGTGGATATGATAAAATACAAAACGATCAATGGAAAAGGAAGAATAAAATGGTGTTTGTCAGTTTAAATATATTTATAGTATGTGTGTAATGAACTAGGGAATAGGTGTGGATTGTGAAATATTAAGAGTGGTGTTTTGGTTTTGCTCCCTATCTTTTCTAGTTTTCTACTCAGAAAAATAACTTTTAGAAGTTATGTTTCATAAATAAAATAAGAGACATACAAGGAACAAAATAAAAGTGTTCTGAGTGAAGCTAGTTTGAGCTACTTAAAGGAAGCCCTACCCACCTCTTAAAAAGAATAGCTCAAAAGCTGCCCTCCTTCAAAATCAACTTCCCAAGTCAAGGAAACCAGAGGAAAATAAAAGGTCAACTCTTGCTAGGAAAAATGGTCTGCCAGATTGGGAACATGGGCAAGGCAGCCCTGGGAGGACAAACCTGTGAGTATCTGCAGGCGGATCTGGGTCAAAGTTGTCAGTGAGGTCTGGTACAGGACACAAATGTTGCAAACCTTCTGGACCTCTGCAGAGTCCACACGCTTCCCCCCGACAGGCTTCAGAATATTGCGAACCGATGCCGACTTCTGAAATGCACGCTTGAGGAGACCTGGCATGGAGGAAAGAAAAGATGCATGCCAAAGTTCGGCCATCTGTCAGATCCCACCGGGTCAAGGGAAGAACATTTCATCAGAAGTCCACATTTATAGACAGGGCTAGCTAGTGGGGCTGCTGCTTAGACTCAAGTGGGGCTGTGTGTGGTGGCACACACTCGTAATCCCAACACTTGGGAGGCTGAGACCAGAGGGTCACCATGACTTCAAGGCCAACCTATGCTACATAGTGAGCTCAAGACCAGCCTGAACTACCTAATGAGACCCTGTTTCAAACAAAACAAAACAAAACAACAACTGAAATAAATTCCCTAGTATTTTTTCTTTGGTACAGAGGAATGAAGCCAGGGCCTTCACATTGAGCTACATCCCTAACCCTTTCTTATTTATTTTTTATCTTAAATTTTTTTTTTCTTTTTCGAGACAGGGTCTCGCTTTGTAGTTCAGGCTGGCCCTGAGCTCAGCCTCAAACTCACATCACAGCAATCCTCCTGCCTCTGCCTCCCGAGTGCTGGGATTACAGGCATGAGCCACCATGCCTGGCACTGTGGTATGTGGTACTAATTGCTGGTGGGTGTGAGTCTCCACACGCAGTATTTTATGTGGTTACCGGGGGTCAAATCCAGGCCCTCACACTTGCAAAACAGGTGCCGGAACCACTGAGCTAAATCCCCGGGCCCCCTTTTAAATTTCTGAGACAACATTGTGCTAAGTCACTCAAGCTGGAGTTGAACTTGTGATCCCCTTGCCTTAGCCTCCCAGAATGCTGGGATTACAGACACACGCCATCATGCCCAGCTCGCATTTCCTTAATTCTGACAGGAGTGGACAACAAGAAATCTTTCCATGGAATTTGTTTCTGATTTGGGTGTTGCTGAGGTGCTGGCCTGCTCTGTGACTCAGTAGTTTCTTTATGAGAAGCCCATATGTGATTCATTTTATGATTAAAAACTTAGCAAAGTACCACATCCCCTAAGAAGCAGGTCGTTTTCTTTCTTTTCTTCTGCTAATGACAAACCCTTGTCATTTTGCCTGCCACACAGCTCATGGCCAAACTAAAGCTCAGAGACTGCCACAAGGGAAGAGGCAACTGTAGATGTTCTATGTACACAATCACTGATTTACATCTGCCTGGCCTCACTGCTCTGCTAAGTGAGCAGCCCGGAGTCTCTGTGGGAGAAGTGACAGCATCGCAGGCAGAACATCCACACTAAAGGCAGGGGCTGCCCTAGGGCCCAGCAGAGCCTTGGCAGGCTGGCTCGGCCACTCACTCTTTACTGGAAGCACATTCTGCGGGGATGCCGGCTGTGTGGGGGCTAGCTCCTGGTGCTCCAGCAGTTTCTTGCTCAGGATGTCACTGAAGAAAATGCGGATGAGAGGCACTCCCCACAGGAACTGCAGCTGTTTGGTGATCAAGTACATTGATTCATTGAGGCTAGAAGAGAGCAGGAGATGTGCGTGTCAGCTCCACCACTGCCTGATTAGGGACAGTCTCCTCCACTTGCCAGTGGTCTTCTACTTGGAGGTGCAGCTCAGGTCTGCACTTGGTACAGCAGAGAATATAATAAGAAAAGTTAAGAAATGGAGCTCAGTGAGGGCTGGGGATGCTGAAGGCATTGAACCTATCTGTCCATCTCTGTATCCAAATTTCCTGAGCTGCAGAAGTGTTACAGCTTCTCCAAGACCCACAAGCTTCTTGTCACAGACATCTTGAAGACACAGCTTCCTATCACTGGGTGGACAAAAGCCTTCTCATGCTGGCTGTGCTGTCTTCCTTCCGGTTTGCCAGCAGCTGTGGTCCCACATCCAGCTGACTCAGTGCCTCCTCACATTTCCTTGCTTCTGGGGCAGTGTCCTCTCTCCATCTAGGCTGTATCCCAGCCCCGCTCTCATTCCTGGAACCTGTCACACTGTTGTGATGGTGACAGCTTCCACCTACAGCGCACATAGTAGGCCTAATTGCAGGGCCCTTAGCATGGTTTTGTTTAATCCTTCTGGTGGCACTCTCATGATCATCTCGTATTTCATGTGACAAAGATGGTGCGCACCAAATTGTCTAAAGGCACTTGGGGACAGGCAATGAGTTAAGACCCTACTGTCTGTGAAGGAGCTATTGCCCCATCCTGAACCCCATTACCCATTCCAACACCAAGCACACATCATGGGTGGGGACATCATGTAGGGGACTGTCCTAAGCAATGAGTCATTTAAATAGCTAGGACTCAAGGATTCTTTTCTCTGACCTCCGGTGCCTGGCAGGGACTCCACGCCCTAGCAGATATCTCACCGGAAAGGAGCTGGACATCAGTGACCTAAGTTAGGCTTCCTGTCAGTCTGGCACACTCATCTTATGTTTGTGCCGGTGCCTTAACTGATCTACAGTCTTCCACGCTAGTGTTTCAAACACTTTTGAGTTCTCAACTAAAATGTTTAAAGTTTATACTCTACTTCTTAAAAAGGATCTGGGGTAACTGCTATCCTTTTGAATTACTAGTCTTGTTTCGACATCTCCAAAATAGGGTAGTCTAATCAATCAATGAAAAGGATAAGAAAGAAGAAAAACTATTGATGGATAAGGTTCTTAACTTGGAAATGAAAAGAACGAAATGCAAAATCTTATGCTCACTTTTGTAAAGAACCAGCAACATAGGAAAAGATGGAAGGATGATTTTTATTCTCTTTTGGTTTCATCTCTGTTTTATACAATGAAGACATGTTATTTTTATTTTAAGAAACAAAACAACAAAAGCTGAAAGGAAGGGGAAATGGTAGGCAGATACCAGTGCTTACCCATAATCCACGGATTGGGAGAACCAGCCGAGGACAGGGTGCCAGTGGGTCAGGTTGGATTTCTTCTGGGACACGTACTTCTGACAGTAGCACAGCATCCGGGTGAGCAAGCTCACAAACCCATCTGTCTCCTCCTCTAACACTTGGGGATTGAGTGATACCAACTGTAGGATGTTGCCTACAAAGAGAGAAGGCTGAGTCCTGCTCTCTGTGGCTCTGACAGCCACAGTGTATGTGCAGGAGGACAGCCTGTGTGAGGGGCGCCTGCCAGTGCTGGAGACCACAGTACAGTGCAGAAGCAAGGCCAACCCGACTCACACCCTGGCTCTGCTCTAGTCCGGCTGCATGGCTGTCAACCCCCCTCTTGAATCTGTTTCCTTATCTGCAAGACTGGAATAATGATCCCCACTGTACATGAGCATCATAGAAGAAGAACATGCAAAATGTCAGATACATGAAGATATATGATATTTACTTAGTAAACTACTATTTAAAAATCAAGTGACGTGAGAAATGACAACATCTTGGGAAATCACTCGTCAGTGTTCACCAAAGTTCATTAACACTCCTGGGGTAAAGACTCTTGTCGGATATCTCCTTACAATTTTTCCACAAGAATCTTTTCCCATCTGAATTTCTTCTCATCAGGCAATGAGAATTATGCATTGCCACTGTTTTTAAGTGCATCTACCCACAAACCCTTCCTTCAGCAACAGTGATAACAGAGACTCAGGTGAAGCAGGTGCTGCTCTGATCTAAGCCCAGCCTAAGTGCCTCTCCTTCTCTGTATGTCTATTTTAACTGTCTGAATATGTACTTTTTAAAAATTAAGCACTTCAAGTTGTTACTAAAAACAACTGATAATCTCTAAGCAGGTGAAAGGTAAAAGATGTGGGCTTCCGCTGTGCCAGAATCAAATTCCAGCCACTGATACTCACCCACTAGACAAAGTGTATGGCATCCTTCTAGATTTTCACATATGTCATGGCAATGATCTTCATCTCTTAAATACACGATGAATTTACGAAGCATGTCATGAGATTCTAAAACAGTGAGACGCTGCAAACAATAGGAGACTGTCAAGATGGAAAATGGCAAGAACAGTTTCCCACGAGGGCATGAACTTGACTTCAGATCCTCCCTAGTTATGTGGCACATGCTGTCAAGCACCGAGGAGAAAAAGGACAAAAACAAGAACCTGCTTCTGTGGACTGCTAATAGAAGCCACAGCAGCTACTGGCTTAGAAGAAAAGCAGCAAAAGGAGTGAGAATTAGCAGAGAAATCATTTCATCTTTTAAATTCTAACAAAAAATACCCCCAAAATCGAATTGGATTTTTGACAAACTTACCAATGTCCACTTACCTCAGGGGTCACTGCACTGAGATGAGTCACGAGAGCAGGCACAGACATGATATGGATGAGGAACGGCCGAATCAGATTGTCTGAAAATTGTGCAGCAATCACAGGGCTAGACACAGACAGATCCGCTTATTCAGACAGGTGCACATGTCCACCCACAACTAAAGGGCGATCCTGACAAAGCCCTCTAACTCCCAGAAATTAGGCTTCCCAGGACTTCCAGGAAAACCACAGGCTGGAAATGGGGACACACAGCAGGGAACAGTTAAGTCATATGATGCAAGACTTTACAGCTATGAAAAATCAGTTTTGGTTAAAGCCTGTAATCAGTGTGGTGCTATAGCCTGTAATCTCAGCACTTTGGGAAACTGAGGCAGGAGGATCACACCTTTGAGCCATAACTGGGTAATCTAGCAACTTCATGAGACCTTGTCTCAGAATAAAAAAGGGCTGGCTGGGTATGTAACACAAAGCAAAGGTCGTAGGCTTAATCTTAAGTACCATGCGTGTGCCATGCATGTGCACGGGCCTGTACACACACACACACACACACACACACACACACGGGAAAGAAAATCAGTTTTGAAGTTTTACTGACATGAGAAAATACTCATGCTGTAATAAACTATAAAAGAAACACACATGTAAACAGACATGAAAGGGAGAGAAAAGGATTTCTAAAAGACCCTTTTTAAAGTTGAATTTTTTCTTTTTTTTTCTTGAGACAGGGTCTTGCTTTGTAGTTCAGGCTGGCCCTAAGGTCATTATGTATCGCAGGCAAGCCTCGAACTCAGTAATCCTCTGGCCTTTCCTTCCCACTGCCATGTCCAGCATTGTTGTATGTGGTTACCAGGGATTGAACCCTGGCCCTTGCACTTGCAAGGCAGGTGCTGGAATCACTAAGCTAAATCCCCAGCACTACAGCTGAATTTTCAACTCCATGGTGCTTACCAAAATGTCCATTTAGTGATACATCATCAATAATTCAAATTAAGCAGTTTTTTTCAAATATATATATATAGTCTGACATTAACCTTTACAAATATATAACATAAAAAATTAAAAGGTAGATAAAAAGTTAATATGTTTCTGGTTATGAAAATCATAAGACATTTTTCCTTTTTTATGTTCTTGCACTCTATATAGTTCTTATACAATAAACATGAAAATAATTATCCCTATCTCACAGTATGTATCATAATTAACTTAAAATGGATCACAGATCTAAGTATTACTTTTATAATTATAAAATTCTTTCCCCCTATTTGGTTTATGCTTAGATATTCCCCTGAAACTTAATTTGGTCATAGGTGGGGCTTGTTCAGAGGTGGCCGAATCTAGAGTGATCTGATGCTGGGCCTGACTCACGGTGCAGTGCTAGGATCAAAGGTACTAGGATTAATGTTGAGTGCTAAGTACCCGCCCTAAGTAGTCTGCATAAGATAAAAGGGGCAGAAAGACACTATTAACCCTGGCGCTTTTTGTTACCTTTCACCCACCGTGAACCTGTCCCCTGCCATGGGTCACACTGACTTGGAACCAGCCAGTTATGACCAAAACCTGTATCAACTGTAAGCCAAATAACTTTTCCTCCTTTAATTTTGAGTGCTGGGTATTTTGTCTCAGCCATGAGCAAAATAACTAAGACATCCCCTCCAGTCCTGGTGATTGAACCCCGATACTGTCTAATGCTAAGCTATGCCTCCGGCCATTTTTATTTTTTACTTTGAGATAGGGCATCACTAAATTGTTCAGGTAGATCCTAAACTTGGGATCCTCTTGCCTCAGCCTCTGGCAATGCTAACATTATATGTCAGAGGTATGTCACTGTGTGCAGCATGAAACTATAAAGCTCTTGCTAGAAAACACAGACCTTAGGTTATAAACATAGAACTTTATCACCTTAGGTAAAGGTGATATTTAGTGACTTAGGTAAGACACCAAAAGCACAAAAGACAAGAGGAGTCAGACAAATTATACTTCATCAAAAAAAAAAAAAGTTTGGTGATTTAAAAGACACCACCAAGAAAGTGCAAAGGCAACTTACAGAGTGAGAGGAAGTATTTTAAAATTATATACCTTAGTGAACTTGAATCTGGAACATAAGAACTCATACAATTCCGTAATGAGAGAAAACCCAAGTGTAAAAGCCATAGGGTCTAAATCAGCACCTCTCTAGAGATAGACAAATGGTTAATAAGCAAAGAAAAGAACGGGCAACATCACTAACCATCAGAAATGTCACACCTGCTAGGATAGCTATAGTAAAAAAGACAGATAATAGGTGTTGGTGAAGATGTGGAGAACTGGAACTTGCATATGCTCCTGAAAGGAGCATAAAATGGCACAGACACTTTCAACAAGAGTTTGGCAGGTCTTAAAAAAGGAAAATAAAAGTATCCATGACTCACTCATTTTACTCCTAGAAATATATTCAAGAGAAATGAAAACATATGTGTACACAGAAACTTGCATATAAATATCCACAGCAACGCAGTGCATAACAGCCAAGAATGAAGTTGATCAGATGTGGAGTAACTGTACAACACATCATTAGGAATGAAAAGGAATGCATTTCTGACTCATTGTATAATATAGCTGAGCTTGAACACATTATAAGAGTGAGAAAAGGAGGTAAACAAAAGGCCATGTTTGTCTGATTTTATTTATGTGAAGCGATCAAACAGGCACACCCAAAGGGACAGAAAGTAGATCATTGGTTGCCAGAGATTTTAGGCAAAGGATAAAGATGCTGACTAATGGATACTGAGTTTCTTTTTAGGGTAATGAAAATGTTTCAGAATTTGACAGTGGTGATGGTTATACATCTCTATGGATATACTATACATGACTAGACCATATACTTTGTGTGAAATATATGATGTCCATTACATTTTGATAAAGATGTTATTTATAAAATATCACTCAGGGGGCTGGGGATTTAGTTCAGTGCTTGCAACTGCAAGGGCCCAGGTTCGATCCCTGGTAACCACATACAATACTGGTCATGGAGACTCATGCCCAGCAGCAATCAGCAACACATACCACAGTGCCGGGTGTAGTGGCTCATGCCTGTAATCCCAGCACTCGGGAGGCAGAGGCAGGAGGATTGCTGTGATGTGAGTTTGAGGCCGAGCTCTGGGCCAGCCTGAACTACAAAGCGAGATCCTGCCTCAAAAAAAAAAAAAAATTTCTCAGGTCATGTAAGGAAAAAAGATAACAAGAACTTACAGAAGAATGGTGTCTAACTAATGTTGCACAGTGTTACTGATATTCACATTACTGGAATTTATAGCATATACTTTTGCTTTCAAGAGCACATTTTTGAGACAAGAAAATTTTATAAGGCTGAAATGCTCAGACTATCAGTGTCCATGTTAAGCACTGTCTTCCTACATAAGGTAGACCAACAAAGCTAATCTGAGCTGGGCAAGCCAAAAGAGAATCCAGGTTTTTTTCTGCATGTTAAAAGGAACTTTAAAATAGTACCTCGCAATTCCCTAGAGAGAGAAAATACTACTACAAGAGAACGGCACTAGAATTGTAACTGGTCACTTCATATCGGTATCCTGTGAGGGGCCTAAATGGGTGGTGCGTTCTCCGTGTGCTCTCACGGGAACCAAACGATACCATCCTCGGCTATGCGCACAAGTAACTTGGCCCGACTGAGATAGGACAGACCAGGAGTGAGGACTGAAGACGCCATGTGAACTGCAGGAGCCTTACAGAAGACCAGTCCCAGAAGGTCACACACACCCCAAACACTCATTTCCCACTGCCTATTTTCCCAGAAAGAGATCAGCAGAATCTCACTTTAGCTTATTCATAATTGTTCCTCGTTAGCCTCTCTGACAAATACTGGACCATATAAATGCACTGCTAGTGGCTACATGTACTGCAGAGCCCACAGTGCAATCCGGAAGCAGGAAGAAATAAATGGAAAAATAGAAACCAGGGTACACAGCAATGTACCTGGGTAGGGGACCGGCTGAGATAGTCAATGGCCAGTGAGGAATGACATGTGCCATTTATTCAAGATTTATGTATTGTTCTTAGAATACAAAAAATGTGCCTAGTATGCAAGGCAAGGGTAAGTAAGGAACAAAGAATGTGGCTCAAAGAATATGGCCTGGGCTTAATTCCTAGCCCTGCTACTCCCTGCCGTGTAACCAAAAGTAAGTGGTTTAAACTCTCTGGGCCTTAATTTTCTCATGTATAAAAATAAAAGTCAGTTAACAGGGGTTGGGGGTTTAGCTCAGTGGCACTGTGCCTTCCTTGTAAGTGCAAGGTCCTGAGTTTGATCTCTGGTACCCATGTTAAAAAGTCAGTTAACAGTCAGGTGTGGTGGTGCACACCTGTATCCTAGAAGGTGGGCGGCCAATGCCAACTAGGCTACACAGTGAGCTCATAGCAAGACCATTTCAAAAACCAAAAAAAGAAAAGCCCTACAAAAAAGGTCAGTTAATATCTAAACATATCATTCTGATTTTATAGACTTTCAGTGTATTTCAGTATAATGACACCCCTGATTATCTTGTTTCAAAAGGTTTTGATTGTGTTCAACTGTATCTGTTTAAGAAAAAAAGCTTGAGAGTAGCCTGACCTTAATAAGTGACTTGTGGTATCCAATATTTATAAAAATGACAGATGCTGTTATAATCTTAAAAGAAGAAATGTGGTAAAATTACGAGATCTGACCATGCTGGTGACTCATAGAGTCAGTCATGAAAAATTTTAAGTCTGGGACTGTTTGGATTCACGTGGTTGTTTTCCCACTGCAGTGACCACAGAGGCTGTATGGCCCCCTGAGCTGAGTATCCACTGTCTAGGTCTTCACAGAGACATGGTCTCATCCAGTGACGCTGAATCTGTTGGGGCTGCATGCCCAAACTGCAACCTAAAGCTCACAAAGTGCCAACACTGCAACTAACCTGAATATTGAGGCTTTAGTTAAAAAAACAACTCATACATTAACAGCTTTTATCTTAAAAAGAGTAACAACATGTGGGCCATAGGTTTTCACCACCCTAACCATTGTTTTCCAAATCACTCCATGGGAAATTAACAGACATGCACCATCATCCAAAACTGAGCCAGGAGTATTCCATGTTTGGATCTGTTTGGGCCAACATCATGTGCATAAGAGCTCTTGTGACAACCACAGAAATTGTCCTCAGTGCTTCCAACAGTAAGGTATGCTGTGTGTTTGCAGGAGGGGCAAGGCAGGTGGCTCTTCCCCCATTGCCTTGACTGTGGTACCTCTCCTTCCAGGAGTTCTTATTAACCTCCTCCCCAGTCAGCGATCCCCTCAAGTATCCATATACCCACCAATGAACAGATTTTGCCATTTGACAGTTCTCAGAGCTCTACAAGGAATCTTATTTCTTACGTACTGTCTATCAAAAACCGACTGAGTGAAGGCACATGTCACAGCCTCTGGGCCCTCCCCATTCCAGCATTTCAGTCTGTGTTCCTAAAATGCGTAGTTCTCTCCCCCGCCCTTGGCTGAGGCTCCTCCAGTTCTTATGTTTCTTGTATTTGGTCAAATAAGAGCTCAAGGGGAAAGTGATCATACCTAGCTACCAGCAGACTGAACACAATTCATTTCAAACATTTTCCCTTGGATCATACTGCAGAAGTACTCAGGGATACAGACCGAAGACTCAGGTTCTTACCGCAATGCTAGAGAAAAGGCTGCTGTTAAAGTGCCTTTGGTCAGACACGGTCGGGATCTCGCCAGGCCCCGGGTCAGCAATACCTGAAAAGAACATTTCATAGGTCAGAGGAGAACACCAACTTTGCAGCAGTTTGTACGTTAAAAATAAAAGCAAAACTTGTAAAATAAAAGGTACTGGCTATTGAGTCTTATTCTACTATTATCTCCCTACTTTAAAATTTACATTTTTTTTTTTTGAGACAGGGTCTTGTTATGTAGCCCAGGCTGGCCTCGAACTTGTGATCTTCCTGCCTCCATTTTCTAAACGCTGGGATTATAGGCATGTGCCACCACACCCAGTCTTAAATATTATGTTAGTAAACAGTTTAGGAAAAAACAGATGAAAGCTAGACTTGGAGGCATGTACCTGTGGTGCCAGCTACCAGGAGGCTGAGGCAGGAGAATCACTTGAGACCAGGGTTTCTGGGACAATGTGGACAACACAGAGAAATCTCGTCTCAAAGAAAGAAAAGGAACCCAGGAACACAATGGTGCACACTTATAATCCTAGCTACTCAGGAGGCTGAGGTTGAAGGATCCCATGTTCAAGGGCAGCCATAGGCAACTGAACTAAATCCTGACTTAAATGAAAATGTCTGGGGGTAGAGCTCAGGAAAAAAGAATCATTAATTAATAACCATACCTGACTTAAATTTCCAGATCATGTTCCTGAGAAGCAGTTCAGTTACAGTTATCAGGTTTCCTTCCTGAGGTGAACTGCTGACCAGTCACTTTTTGCCATCATAACTACCTTACTGGGTTGTTATAGGGAGAACAAGAAACAAATTCAGGAAATAGCCCACTGTAGGGCCAGGCAGAAGGGCAACATCAACACTACTTCTCAAACCCAGGAACTACTGTGCTTTAAAACAGCAAGCAAGCTTCTACCAGTTCTTAGGGGTACAACCCAGCACAACTAGGTGCAGAGTGGACAAAAGGCCATTTGAGGACACAGACCTAGAAACACAATTCCAGACCTGCAAAGAAGGAACCTGAAGGAACAAGATCTGAGACCTCCTTCCTGAGTCTAAATTTCAAATGAATGGATGGCCTACACAGCCGAAACTATAATGCTCTTGTTACAATGCTGCTGTCCTCCTTGCCCTAAACCACTGGTGACTCACAGCATGGGGAACGAGGAGAAGATACAGGGCATTAAACTCTTCCTAAGAAAGTGTTTCTGTGTGAGGGTACCAGATGTGCCCAAACTGCTGTAAAAATCTAACTTCTGGCATGGGAGAAAGGGAGGTCATGTCTTAGGGGTGGCGACACATACCCGCAGCACAGAATAAAATCCACGCTGGTTGAGATGTCCCATTATATTTGCACAAATATGGTTCATGGCAGGTCGAAGGCTCTCACCTAAACAAAGAAAAAAGTTTGAGGAAAAAAAAAAAGAATCTTGCTTATATGTAACCTGTTTATCTTGGACAGAAAATTATGCTACAGGCTCAAGACTGTCAGGACATAATCACTTTTTATTTTTAAAATGTTTTTTGAGACAGGGTCTTGGTAGGTAGCCCAGGCCAGTCTTGAACTCATGGTGATCCTCCTGCCTCAGTCTTCCGAGTGCTGGGATTATAGGTGTCCACCACCATGCTAGGCTCAACAACTTCTAGGTTCCTCCCCGATTCTAAGATAATGACTAACGTTAACCCTCCATGGTTGCCTGGAGCTTTTGCATGCAGAGATGCTCCTGCTTTCAGTCTGTCCCTCTTTCAAACTGAACACTACCCTTCCTCCAGCTCTGAGCTCAGACATCACTTCTGCAAGGAAAACTGAGCCCTAGGCCAAGAAAGGGTTCCTCAATCCTAATGATTCCCACACCTTGGGGCTCCTCCTGCCAAGACCCTCAGTACTTGTTACTGTCTTACAGAAGTACCTTACAGATACACACTTGTGAGGCTGGTTCCAGAAACCTCTACGTATGTCAGAATCCACGGATGCTCAAGGCCCTTACTGGTAGTACTTGTACAGAATCTACACACTTTTTTTTGTGCACTATGAATCATTTGTAGATTACTTATATCACCTAATACAATATAAATGATTTGTAAGTATTTGTTAAAATATTTTGTTAAGGATGACAAAAAAAAGTCTCTACATGCTTGTTATAAACATATTTTCTTTTTAATATTTTTGATCCATGATTGGTTGGCAGAATCCATGGAAAAGGAATCTGCAAATATACAGGCCAGTGGTATGTGAGTGACTTCTACTTAGCTTCTCTAGACTCTTAAGTTCTATGAGGACCAAAGCATCAAAAATCCCTAGAGGGCAGTGGCCTTTGCTGTTTTCTCATCACTGTGTTCCTAGTACCTGTGGGGATACGGTGTCTAGCAGAACACATAAATAAAAAATATATATATGTGAAGTATGTAAGGTAGGGCAATTTCTTCTTCAGGGAAGAAAGTAGCTTTACAATACAAATTTTATGAGCAAAATAGAATTATAGGTTTTCCAAGTGAAAAGATGCCAAGGGCATCTGTGCAGCCTCAGAGTCCTCCTTGAGGCTTGTGATTGCAATACTGCTTCTTATAAAGAAGAGGCGCCCCATCCTCTATGCAAATGCCAGTTAGGAGAGATTTTCAAGCAAGTCCCACTGACCTTTTCCTCGGAGAATTTTCCATGTGGAAGCGTCAGTGAAGGTGACAAGCATGGTAAGATACAGTGTGATGAGTTTGGAGTCTTGTAATATTTCAGGCTGGAAGCAGTAAAAGGAAGACGATTAAGATTTGGACTGTCCAATCTCAGGCAGAAGAACACCCATTTTACGGCTTTCTCGGGCACTCAGGCTAAAATATGTAAGTCTGTTCTTTTTCTCTTGGGGAATGGGCATCACGGAGTTAGATGATGAGGATTTCATCACAGTAATGCTTAACCAAGTAACCAGAAGCACGTGGGAATGCAGCACTGACCATTCTTGGGATAAAGGATGACAGGGCTGATTATCATACATGCACAGGTTTGCCTGTGTGTTTGAACACTATAGCAACTGCAGAAATGCAACTGAGCCTAACAGGGATTTTAGGTTCTCATTTCTGGCTTCACCACTTATGGGCTGTGTGATCTTAGGCAAGTTTCTTAACCTATTTGTGCTGGATTTGCTCACCTGTTGACTAGAAATAATAACATGTTTTCTTCATGGGGTTGCTGGGAGGAACAGATGGATTAATGCACAGGAAGCACCAATCTTAGTGCTCAGCACATGGATAACTCTCTCTCTCTCTGTATGTGTGTGTATATATATATATATATATATATATATATATATATATATATATATATATGTATTTTTCTTTTTTTGTTTTTTTTGAGACAGGGTCTCGCTTTGTAGCTCAGGCTGCCCCTCAGCTCAGCCTCAAACTCACATCATAACAATCCTCTGGCCTCTGTCTCCTGAGTGCTGGGATTACAGGCGTGAGCCACCACGCCCACCGCTGTGGTATGTGGTACTGATTGCTGCTGGGCATGAGTCTCCATGCCCAATATTGTATGTGGTTAACCGGGGGATCGAACCCAGGCCCTTGTGCTTGCAAGACAGGTGCTGGAACCACTGAGCTAAATCCCCAGCCAGATAACTCTATATACTATTATTGGTTACTATGACAACTGTTTGCTATTTCCCAAAATGTCTGACTGCTTCTCAGGCTCACATACCTATAGCACACACACTAGGAACCTGGAGGCCATCAGTTCAAACCTAAACTCACAAGGATACCACAGGGAAGCAATCTGAACACGGCTGAGTGGGAAATCAGCACCATACAATCAAGTTGCAGACCCTCTTGGCTCTTTTCTCTCAATACCTGCCTCTACATATGAACTATTCTCATGTTTTCAGAGTAGAGGACAAACTGTTGAACAATACAGATCCAAAAAAGCAGGGAAGAGGATCTGCCTGGCTCCAATGCCTGGTTCTGACAGAAGTGGGAAAATAATCCCACTTGTCTGGTCCAAGGCATTTTGGTGAAAATTCACCTCCCCTTGGCCTTGTGCCTCACCTGACAAGCTGCCCATGGCTTGCTGCCTTAGGTGGACTGTGACAGCCATTCACCAGCACGCCAACCACTGGGAGGAGGAGGGGCTGGGGGACATCTGCTTCAGTGCTCAGGTGTAACTTGAGTCCTTGCAAAGCCTCTGTCCCCAAAACCTCTCCCTCCCTCCTTCACTGTATGCAGGTAGAAAGACTGCTCTTTGTCTCTGCTCATGCTTCCCTCTACCTTGGCATAACACATGAGCAGGCCCAGGACCGGCCTGGGCCAGGGACAAAAGCACTTCTCTCTTCTCTCTCACCACTCTGACTGGATCAGGGTGGAGTCCAGAGTCCCAGGGGGCCTGTAAGAATCCTCCTGAAATTTTGGAGGAGGTCTCCTTCTTTTCTTCGGTCAAGATAGCATGGGTATGAGGCTGATACTGCTGACAGCCATGATTACAGCAGGAGAGGATGCAAGGCCTCCAAAAGGGAGCAGAATCTAGAAATCCTAAGCTCTACTTGTCCCCAGTTGTCAAGTTTTAGGCCATTGTCTGTAACAAAATGTTCTCTCTTACTGTTTGCATTACTTACTGTGTGCATGCTGGGTTTCTGTATGTTAGCTCTTAAGAAGAGGCTGATGAGCACAGTGATATAAATCATAAAGTATTCACTACATCAAAGAACAAGAAGGAAGACAGGATTCCCTGTCAAATGCGGCCTACGTTTCACATATTGTCCTAAAGAAGGGTTCACACTGCCAGTGGCATTTATTTTGCTCCCTCCTACAACAGTGGTTTAACAGTAATTCTTTCCTGGACCCCGAATGATAGCTCTCCACAGTTATAACCAATGAGGGCATGATGAAGACTAAATATATACAGGGAAGCATCCAGAGAACGACAGATTTACAGGTTTGTTTTTACCTTGAGCTGCTCAAGAAACTCACAGCAATACCACAGAACAGACTTGATCTGTTTAATCCACAGGAGAGTAAGATCCTTGGAAAGAGCCAGGGACACATACCACACCTATAAGCACAGGAGAAAGGATGTGATGGCAGTGACAAGCGTCACAATTACACATGGTGTCACCACTAGAAATGGACCTATTATCTACTGCCAGTGGCAGATAAAGTAGTGAAGATGAATGGATAAATAAACAGCAAGTAGGACTAAACCCGAGTGTTTTCCATCCACCCCTTATTTACTGATGTGTGGGCCTCAAGAATTCGGTATGGGAGGGAGCACGACGGATGGACGGACGGACGACACCCTCTCCAGTCCCTGATCCACTCACCTTAGGTTCACTCTCAGCATCCATGCTGCTCAAGATGCAACGACACAACTTCTCGAATCTCTGCATAGGAAGAAAAGGAATCATAAATTCGCACAAGTCAGAAAACATTGAGAAGGAAACAGGCACACAAACTCAGCAGGCATCTGATGTGTGCAGGCGATGTGCCAGGTAGCTCCTATGTGATCGATTACATTCAGTTTCATACAGATGTGGAGACTGAGGGCCAAAAGAGCTAAAGACAGCCTCTCAAACAACTGGCCAGTAGGCTAGATGAGCCTATTGGTGTATTTCACATAAAAATCCAGATGGGAGGTTTTTGTTGTTTGTTTCCACAGTGAACCCAGGGCCTCAAGCATGGTAGGCAAGTACTTCATCACTAAGTTCCATCTCTAGGCCTGCTGTGCTTTTCAAAAACTGAAATTACATCTGAAAAACTCAGCTTGTAGTGGTAGCAGTCTTCTAACTTGTGGTCTTCACCCACCATTTTGTAAGCATTGTGAACACTGACTTTTGCCTCACAACCATTAGCTAAAGGTTGCTGTACTATTGCTTTTATCCTGCTGTGAAAAAGAAAGTAGAAACTAGAAAACATGTTACATTTCGGCTGTACTACTCCCTAGTCCACCATGAAAAATGTGACGGCCTTGCAATTTCCTCCTCTGTTAGACAGGGATCACCTGCCTGAATCTGTCTGCGATCATCTACCTGACGGGGTACACCATGCCCCGGCAATCCTCCCTCTCTGCTGGGCTGGAAGCTCCACAAGGGTAGAAACTGTCCTGTGTCCCTGTGGAGCCTCAGTGGCATCCTCAGTACTATTACAGATATTTATCTGCCTTTCTGGGACTGTATCTTCTAGGCTAATCATTCTTATCTTGAAGGTGGGAACTAGTGTTTCTGGTTTAGCTTGCAATGTGTAAAAAAAAAAAAAATCAAATTAGTTACCAACTTATACCAGTTACAACAGTAAGCATGAAGAACCAGGTCTCTAGTGTTTTGTTTTGATAATACTGAGGACTGAATTCAGAGCCTCCCCAGTGAACATTTCTCTCTCTTTTTTTAATTTAATGTTTTGGGGTTTTTCAAAGACAGGGTCCTGCTTTGTAGTTCAGACTGGTCCTGTACTTACTAGCTATCCATCAGCCTCGAACTCATAGCAATCCTCCTGCCTCTGCCTTGTGAGTGCTAGGATTACAAGTGTGAGCCACCATGCCTGACACTGTGGTATGTGGTACCAGAGATCGAACTCAGGACCTTGTGCTTGCCAGGTAGATGCCAGAACCACGGAGCTAAATCCCTGGCCCTCTCATTTTTTATTTTTAGTTTTGAAACAGGGTCTAAGTCACTAAGTGGTCCGGGCTGTGTTCACATTTCTGATACTCTTGCCTCAGCCTCCCAGAGTGCCAGGACTACAAGCACATAACACTATGCCCAGCTTCTATGTGTTCAAAAAAATCAGAGTATAAGTCCAGCACTGGAAGGAACATACTACCATGGGCCTCCCTTTAGATAATAGGAAACAAACCTTGCTGTTCCCTTTGATGCTCTTACTATACAGTCTGTCAGTTACTGTTTCTCATGATTTGTTTTTCCCACTGTGGCTTCTTTCAATATAGTGTCTGTTTTATTTGAATTCAGAGCCCCTGCACTGAGCTACATCCCCAACCCTTTTTCATTTTGAGACAGAGTTTGAATTGCATAAGGAGGGCTTGAGCTTGTAATCCTCTTGCCTCAGCCTCCCAAATGCTGGACTTACAGGTATGTGCTACCACGCCTGGCTTCATACATAGTATCTTTTACTCATATACCTAGGCTGCCCAGCTCCCGTATACATCTGAGTCCATTCTATGTTTCTAACAGTGTGAAAAAGGTCCCCAGAAACCACGGGCATAATCTTTACAAAACAGGTCTCAAGAAAACAAAAGGGGCAGGAGGTACAGGTAAGATACCTACTTCAGAGAGTTGCTGCATGGACAAAATGAGTTAATATTTGTTAAATGGCCATAAAAAGCCCTGGATATGTATGTGTATGTGTGCATATATATATTTGACATCATTATATACCTCATTATCATCTTTAATCTTGAAGACAAACAGAAGTTTCCTGGTGGTCTTAAAAATGCAAAGTGCACTTCTTTTATTGGACCCAGAGTCATCATCGCCTTTTAAAAACTCATCAAACTCTCTCCTACAGAGGGAAGAGTAAAAACAAAGATGGTTCGAATTAGGAGCTCACAGCATCTGGAGGCGCCGTAAGGGAAAACTCATTCTGTTTCTTGTCAATCTGGAGCAAGAGAAAAATGTGCCGAGGAGGCTCTGTCACGTACCTGATGTCTCTGTGCAGTTGACGCCGACACAGGAAACTCCGGACGTGTGCCTGAATCTCCACAGCTGCACGCTCCCGTTCCTTCTGAACCAGCCTTTCTTCTCGTGCCTGCCGGGTTCTATCGATAAACCATGCTCTTGAGGTCTGAGACACAGTGAACATGTTTGCAAACTTGCACAAAGCCTGCAAGGAAAATGGTAAGGAGCTATTGTGGATGGCTGTATGAAAAACACGCATGGAGAAGGACTCAACTGCAAATGGTGGGCAGGGCTGTGGGCAGCAAGACAGAGATATTCAGGATCCTTTAGCACCTTCCAAGGTGCTCTAGGCAACCTTGGCACAACCCAAATTCCTATTGGTTCCTTTTGGGGAATTCACCAAGAGGAGGAACACTATATCCTGTACTAAATGACTGTATTTTCTTTCTTTCTTTCTTTCTTTTTTGAGACAGGGTCTCACTTTGTAGTTTAGGCTGGCTCTGAGCTCAGCCTCCAACTCACATCACAGCAGTAACCTCTGCCTCCCGAGAGCTGGGTTACAGGCGTGAGCCACCACACCCGGCACTGTGGTATGTGGTACTGGTTGCTGCAGGGCGTGAGTCTCCACACCCAGTATTGTATGTGGTTACTGGGGATCGAACCCGAGCCCTTGTGCTTGTAAGACAGGCGCCGGAACCACTGAGCTAAATCCCTGTTCCTGACTGTATTTTCTTAACAGACAGAGCATACATAGTGCCAGGCATAAAGCACTGGAAGGCTCCGCACAACTTTAATAAAGGAATAAAGTATGAACCAATCCTACCATAAAGCTCCAGTTCAAATTAAGTTCCTCTATGTCAAAGATTCCCAAATACAGTGTTTGAATTTTCTGGAGAAGTCCACCATATTTGAGAAGCTAACAATAAGCAATAAACTATTCCACAAAGTAAAGTCTTGAGAAAAAAATAAATGAAGCATGGTTATTTATTGTCACCACTATTTCAGTCATTTACTCAACAGACAAATGTCTTGTTGAGTAAACAAATGCTTACTGGTGCCTATGCTGTGCCCAGTACAAAAAAGTCTTTTTCTTTTTTTCTTTAAGAGGCTATTTTTTATTTATTTTTTTTTTTTTGAGACAGAGTCTTGCTTCGTAATTGACACTGGCCCTGAGCTCACTATGTAGCCTGGGACAGCCTTGAGCTCACAGCAATCCTCCTGCCTCTGTCTCCTGAGTGCCGGGATTATAGGAGTGAGGCACAATACCTGGCAATGGTATGTGGTACTGACTGCTGGTGGGCGTGAGTCACCATGCCCAGTATTGTTGTATGTGGTTACTGGGGATTGAACTAAGGACCTAGTGCTTGCAATGCAGGTGCCAGAACCACTGAGTTAAATCTCTGGCCCTTTAAGGGGCTATTTTAACACTAAAAAGGCACAAAGTACTCAGGTGTGGTGGTGCACATTTGTAATTCCAGCTACACAGGAGGCCAAGCCATAAAGATGGAAGTATGAGGTCAGTCTGGGCAATCTGGTGAGACCCAGTTTTAAAACTAAATCTTTTTTTTTTTTTTTTTTTTTTTTTTGAGACAGGGTCTCGCTTTGTGGTTCAGGCTGGCCCTCAGCTCAGCCTCAAACTCACATCACAGCAATCCTCCTGCCTCTGCCTCCCGAGTGCTGGGATTACAGGTGTGAGCCACCACGCCCGGCACTGTGGTATGTGGTACTGGTTGCTGCTGGGGTGGATCTCCACACCCAGTATTGTTATGTGGTTACCAGGGAATCGAACCCGGGTCCTTGCGCTTGCAAGACAGGTGCCGGAACCACTGAGCTAACTCCCCGGCCCTTAAAACTAAATCTTTAAAAATCACCAGCGGTGTACTCAGTGGTAGAATGGCTGCCTCACAAACACCAGGCCCTGAATTGAATCCCCAGTATGGAAAGGGAGATTTGAGGAAAGGACTTAAATGAATTTCAGAATCCACTTCTAGAAAACTCTCTTTACTGGGTTAAATTACTCAGAGCAGCACCTATGAGGAAACATAAATAAAAAGTTCGTGGTGCTGGGGATTTAGCTCAGTGGTTCCTGCGCCTGTCTTGCAAGTGCAAGGACCCAGGTTTGGTCCTCGGTAACCACATACAGTACTGGGGGTGGAGACTCACGCCCAGTAGCAACCAGTACCACATACCAGTGTCAGGCATGGTGGCTCCCAGCACTCGGGAGGCAAGGGCAAGAGCATTGCTGTGATGTTCGTGCTAGGCTCTTGCCATATGAACATACTTGGGACTTCCACAGGCTCTTTTCAACACTGATTCACACCTATCAAACAATACCGCACCTACCAACATGTGAGTCTGTCAGCAGCAATTTCTGAAACAGTAAGAGCCCAGAAAGAAGGTTGGAGGAGGAACTCTTCTGAGATTATCACTGTTCTGGCTTTAATCTATAGAAACCTCATCTGACAAGCTGCCCATGTTAGAGAAACGCTAGGTAACTGTTAGTGATTCTGCACAGAACACACAGCGGACATCTTTTCACTTCAAAGGAGCTTGGTTTTTTTCTGACACAGTAGGAGAAAAACAATCCAGATTTAAAGTTGTTTTACATAGATGTGGCATTCTGTATCTTTTTGAGTAGATAAATTACAAATGCAGTGCTCAGAGTCTGAAACAAAAATGTCCTGTTTAACATTTCATCTAAATATTAAGGCTGTATCTCCCCAGTCCTTGAAACGTAGAAGGAGTAGGTCGAAAATTATTCAATAAAAAGTTGCTGAATTAAAACTGTACAGGCTCTGGGATGATAAAAATAACAGACCTGACGAAATGTTAAAAAGGCACTGAAATTTTTGACATCTTTAATGGTATGGAAAAATGTTTATGCTCTGGAGTGGAAAAATGGCTGCCTGTGAACCATACAATCCCAATTACCTAATGGAACAAACAACTGTGCAGGCAGATATCAAACTGGGATGAAATATGCCAATGTGTTAAGACTGGTTAAATACGAAGGCTCTGGGTCAATCATAGCACTGTGTATCCGTGCGCATGGATACACACACATGCACACACACACACACAGTGGTTGTTTTGAGGCAGTGTTAAGATTATGGGAAATCTTTGCTATTTTCTAAATTCTGCAGAAACGTGGTAATTGGCATGGCACAGAGGCACGGGATTTGGAATCACACAGAGGTGACTCTATCAGTATTGTAGAGACTGTATCTTTGTCTTTATCTGTTAATTGGCTCAGAGGTCTATCACAGGACCTGAGATGTGTATCAAGCACCTACTGAGATGCTGATAGAGCACAGTCAAAAAGTCTTATTTGACACATTATTTTTATGGACACAAAATGTTTTTCCTTTTAACTCTTTTGCAGAAACTCCCATCTTCAATCACTAAGGTTCTTTGGCTATAAGGAATGCCAGCTCCTTGATGTTTTTCACTCATTAAATTTTTTCCTATCCTCAAGTGTCTTAAACCAGTCTTGGTACTTGGGTTACCAAACCCTGGCCCTAGTTATAACAGCTTCAGGCTCATGGGGGGTGCAAAGGAAGAAGGCCTAAGCAATGGGCACAGCATTTCATTTCTTTGTAAATGTTCCTTATCGGTGGGAGTGGGGTCACAGGGATTGGAAGAGGGAGCTCCTTCTCAATGGAAAGATTTGAAAATTGCATGCAAATTGCATGTGCCTAATTACCTGTAAGCCCATCTCAAAACTTTTACTTCTCCCAGGGGACCTCAAAGAGGAAGATCTCCTTGAGAATTATTACCCTTTTGGGAACACTGGTTTCTGTTTACACTGTTTAACAGTCCATGTAGTTTTTCATTCCCTCCCCATACCGCCTCCATTTGCATAATGTATACATCACATAAAATACATAATCAAATATTTAGCTTGTTTTGCTAAGTTCTACAGAAAATGAAAGCAAAGACTGTAACGGAAGACTTGGATCAGTCCTCATTCTACCCTTCATTTTGCCAATTTATATCTGTACATATATTTTAATTATAATATATACACATGCTTTAACTATAGTATATGTATATACATATATAAAATACAGTCCAGATTAGACCATTAGCAAGTGGTAGAGTCATGATTTTAATACTGATAGGACTCAAACTCTGTACTATTTTATATTTCCAGGATATCTGCTCAAAATTAGTCTATTCTGAATGAGGTCAACTTCACGGAGTATTACAAAAGCCCGTGATAGTCTAAAGAGTATTGTCCCAGGGTCAAGTACCATAAAATATTAAGTACTTAATGCTTTCTTTTCTATGGTGAGATGGGCTGACAGTTTAAGGACCACCAAAATTTGTCACAGACTATATCAGACACCGCACAGATATTTAATCAATCCTGTCTTTTCAATAGCTAGGATTCATAAAAATCTCTAATATTCACTTGTATGGAAAGCTACAGTCCATCTAGGTGGGTGCTAACATCAATTTCATTTCAAGTGGGGAAAATGAAATACGGAGCGGTCATGACTTGCCAGAGTTTTTTGGGCTTCTAAATTTGAACCCAAAGAAATAACTAATTGATAAGTATACTACAAGATCCAGGACTCATCCTTCACAGAATCGCCAAGCAAAGAGAAACTTAGAACATAAGGCTACCTTTGGGCTAGGTCCAAGTCGAATTCTGACTGAACTTTTCTTTACTAGGAAACAAGCCAATTAGTCCATTTTACAGAGGAGGAAACTGGGAGTCAGAGAAGTGAGTGGACTCACCAAGGGACACAGCGCAAGCGAACAGAAACTCCACTCTGAGTGATTCCTGAGGCCCAGTGTCTTTCCTCGGCAACAATAACCACTACAAGAAATCCTGTTCGCCCACCAGTAGTTCATTCATAAAGGGTTATCGCCTCAAAGATGAAAAGAGGTGGAAAGACCCCTGGGGATCGAGAGGCAATCCCCAGAACCTGCCCATCCGACCGACCAAACAGACTCGGCTGCAAAACCACCTCCCTCAGTCCCCGACTCCACCCAGAGAACCGAAGACCCTCTTCCCACTAGCTACCCG
>PVIR01012384.1:0-44685 GCA_004026965.1 Petromus typicus
GCAGGCTGCTCAGGGATCCAGACCACATGTGGTAGAGGCGTCCAGAGACAGACAGTGGTAGAGCACAGAGGGACACCCTTCTGAGTCTGGGGATGGCACAGGAATGAGCAGCAGAGAGAAGGTTTCTCTGAGGCTTGCTGATGAGAATTGAAGCCCATGGGAAGAGCAAAGGGAGTCACTGCAATAAAGACCCAGGGGACTACAGCAGTTGATGAGTTGTTGGAATCAGAACCACCATCCAGAACTCAGATGTGCGGCAGGGGAAGGCCAGCTTGAACCTGCTGTGCAAACAGGCAGAATTCAAACAAGCAGTAGGGCAGAGGGCTCAATTCCAGGCTCACAGTCAGAAACCAGCCTGCATTTCAGTGGACTTCTGCTGCCTTGCTGAGATTCAGCTCAGTTCTGTACACTGCCCTTGTTGTTTACCAATGATAAGAGATGCTTTGAACTGAACATTTTCTTTCCTTCTAATTCAGTTCTTTCCTTTCTATTTTCTGTTTTTGTTGTTTTATTTTGAATGTTATTTTTATAGGAACACAAATACTATTTCTAGTTTTCATGTAGCAGTTTGTCCTGTTCTTGTTTTTATTCCTTGTCTCTTTTATTCCTATCTTCACCAATTTCTCAAAGTTTTCAGAATCTTCCCATGTCATCTATCCTTACTTTTAATTTTTACCACCCCTTCTACTTTTCTACCCTACCCTTATTTTCTTCTAAGTCTTTCTGGAGAGTAAACTCAATATATTGAAGGGATAGTTACTGCAAATATATTTCTGGTTGATTGTCAGTATACATATATACATCCACAAATCAAGTTCAGAGTTAAAGGTGGAAAATTAATAAATACCACAGTTTGTTATTTTCTAACCTGTTTGATGCTATTGGTAAGGCTGATTATATTATCTTAGCCAAAGTGATACAGTTGTTATAATCAGTTATTCTTCCTGGTTATTCCACACTCAAAATCCAAAAGCCAGCTGAGCTTCTAGGACACTTCAGAGAAGTGGTCATTCTTTAAAGGGTCTACATACTAGTAATTAAGGTTATAAAGGGCAGGCTAAGCATTAACCCAGGAATTACACTAAAACATCAACAACCACAAAATAAAACATCAACAACCACAAAATAAAACTGACACCAAAACAAGATGCAAAACCAGACTTCCAGCTCACCAAAGACATATCTCAAGGGCAACAAGATGGAACAACCTGAAACTAAACTACCCAGACTCTGAAAAGTTGCCAAATGAAGTAATAAAACAGATGAAAGAAACTCTCAAAAAAATCAAATCACAAATAACTTTTTAGATAACAACAGAGATGGTGACTATGTTGAAAGACAATAACAAAATAGAGCTGAAGAAAATGATGGAAACTATGAATATCCATCATAGGAAATAAATAGAAAACATGAAGCAATTCCAAGTAGATAACCAAGAGATTAAGAATTCCACTGAAAGTTTCCACAGCAGAAAAAGTGAATGTAAGCATAGAATTTCAGATATACAAAACAGAATTGCAGTTAATCAACACAAAAAGAAATATTTCTTAAAAATAGAAAGGGATCATGAGAAATTAATCCAACAGGTAACAGCAAATTCAACAAGGAATAACTAAAAATTAATTGGAGTCAATGGAGGTATAGGGGATAATGCAAAAGGCATAAACTATTCACAGAAGTAACCAGAGAAAACTTTCCAAATAGGGAAAAAGAATTTGACATAAAGATAAAAGAGGCTTATAGAACTCCAACTAACAATGACCAAAAAAATCTATACTTAGATATGTAACAATCAAGGTTCCAGATAACCAGCGAAGGACAAAATATTAAAAGTAGTTAGAGGAACAGAGCACATACAAAGTAAAACCTATTTGAATTACTATAGACTTCTCAACAGTAACATTCAAGTCAAGGAGAGTTTAAAGTGAAGTATTTCAAGATCTAAAAGGAAAGAGCATCTAACCCAAACTGACGTATCTGTCAAAACCACATTTCAAAACCAATGGAGAAATAAGATATTTTCACACACACACACACACACACACACACACACACACACACACACACACACACACATACACACACACACGCCTGAGTAAATTCATGAATACCAAAGCAGCACTCCAAAAAATTCTGAACAATATCCTAGGAAAAATAAATGAGCATTTATTTTATTTATGCATGGACCCCAATAAATATTTATTTATCCATGAAACCCAACAGAATGAATCCATCTTCTTCCAGAAAGAAATTAAACGGAAAGGGGGAAGAAAGACCCAACAACAGGAAAATATCATGACAAAGATAAATCATCACATACCAGTTATAACCATCAATGTCAATGGTCTTGATTAATCAAAGGAAATACACTGACAGAATGGATTAAGGAGCAAGATCCAACAATATGCTCTATATAAGAAACACACAAAAATTGATTCAAAAAGAAATCAGCACACTGAAAGTCACAGATGGAAAACAATACTTCATGTGACAGGAACTCAGAAAAAAAGGTGAAGTAACTGTCCTACTTGCAGACAAAGTATGTTTCAAACCAAAACTAATTAGGAGAGACAAAGAAGATCACTTTATCATTGCAAAGAGAAAATTCAAGAGGAAAGGATGACAATCATAAATATGTATGCACCAAAGACTAGTGCACCCAGCTCGATAAAAGAAATATTAATGGACATGAAAAATCATTACCCCACTGTCACAAATAGACAGACTAACTAGACCAAAAAAATCAATGACAAAACACTAATGCTGAACTAAACTTTTGAACAAATAGAGTTGAAATGTTTACAAAATGTTCCACCCTATAAAGTCAGATTACACATTCTTCTCAGTTGCATACCGGTAATTTTCCAACATAGATCATACATTAGCTAACAGAACATGCTCAAGTAATTGCAAAGGAAATGATGGTCTCCCCTGAATATTGTCAGACCATAGCATAATGAAATTTGAAATTGATAGTAACAGAAGACACAAAATCTTAACAAAAACATGAATATTGAATAGCACACTCCTGGACAACCAATAGTCACAAAGGAAATTAAAGAACAAATTAGACAGATTTTACAATTAAATGATAATGTCAGTATGACATACTAGAATTTTTGGATTACAATGAGGGAAATTCATAGTAGTGAATGTCTATGTTAGAAACAAAACCAACTCAGATAATCAACCTAACATTGAACCTCAACCTTCTAGAAAAAGAAAAGCAAGGCAAAGCTAAAGCTCATACAAGGGAGGAAATTATGAAGATTAGAGCAAAAATTAATGTGGTAGAAACTAAAATAATGATACAAATAATCAATGAATGGAATATTTGGTTGTTTGAAAGAATAAATAAAAGTAACAAATCCTTAGCCAACTCTATCATAAAAAGGAAAAAAAAAAAAGACTCCAATCCATGCAATTCAGAATGGAAAGCATGAAAATATAACAGATTGATAGAAATTCAGAGCATCAACACCTGCTTAAAGAATCTATGCACTCATGAGGTAGAAAACACAGAAGAATGAAGTAGATTCCTAAATATATATGAATTACCAAAGCTTAACTTTTGCTAAAAATGCTAAATAATACAATATCAATCAATAAAATTGAAAACATAATTAAAAACTTACTAACAAAGTAAAGCTCAAGTCCCAGTGGGTTCACTGATGAATTCCACAAGATATTTAGAGAAGAGATAATGTCACTGCCTTTCAAACTGCATAATGAAATTGAAAGGGAATCAGTACTTCCAAATTCCTTCCTGGAAGCAAGTATATCTTCATTCCAAAAGCAAAGAAAGACTCAACTGAAAAATAGAGCTACAGGCCATTCTCTCTAATGAACATAGATGAGGAAATTTTAAGTAAGATACTGACAAATGGAAAGCAGAAGATCAAGAAAATCATACAATCTGGCCAAGTGGGATTCATCCCAGGGATGCAAGGATGATTCAACATATGTAAATAAATGATTGCAAAATACTATATTAACAGAGTCAAGGACAAAACTGTATGATAATGTCAATAGATTCAGAAAAAACATTTGACAAAATTCAATGCTCTTTCATGATTAAAATAAAATCCTTCAGAAAACTGGATTAGATTATCTTTATTTCAACCTGAGAAAAGTCATCTACAAGAAACCAATAGCCAACACGATGCTAAATGGTGAAAACCTTAAATCTTTCATGCTAAAATAAAACATAAGACAAGAATTTCCACTACCATTACTCCTGTTCAATATAAGAAAAATAAAAGGAATTAAGATAAAAAGGAAAAAATTAAATTGTTATTATTTGTGGTTGACATTACATACTACATTGAAGATCCTCAAAATTTCTCCAGATAACTTCTAAACTTATTAACCAAATTCAACAGAATAGGTAGATACACAGTCACCACTCAAAATCAATAGCCTTCCTGTATATGAATGACATACTCACTAAGAGAGGAATTGAGAAAGCAGTTCCTTCTGTAATAACATCCAAAAAATGAAATACACAGAAATCAACCTAACAACCTAAATCTAACAACCTAAATATTAAAGCAGACACTCTAATCCTGCTGCAAAACAGATTAGGTTAAACTCTTAAAGACATTGGCTTAGGGAAAGACTTCTTGAACAAAACCTCTATAGTATAGGAATTCACAGAAGAAATCAGCACATAGTACCTCATTCTTTTAAAAAGCTTTTGCACAGCAAAGGAATCCACCAACAGAGCAAAATGGCAACCAACAGTGTGGGAAAAAAATCTTTAACAGCTGTTCCTCAGACAAAGGGTTACTCTCTAGAATATATAAAGACCTCAGAAAAAATCAGCCCACCCAAATTTAAAGACCCAATTCAAAAATGGGCATCTGAAATGAACAGAGATTTTTCAGAGGAAGAAGTAAGAGTAGCTAAGAAGCATATGAAGAAATGCTCAACATCATTAGTCATTCGAGAGACGCAGATGAAAACAACATTGAGATTTCATCTCACTCCACAAAGAATCGCTGCCATTTTAGAATTAGCCATCAACAAATGTTGGGGAGGCTGCGGAGAAGAAGGAATCATGCTCCATTGTTGGTGGGACTCGTACAACCCCTGCGGAGATCATTTTGGAGATTCCTCAGAAAGCTAGGGTTGGAGGTCCCATTTGATCTGGCCATCACCCTGCTAGGTATATACACAAAAGAATTAAAAGACTCATATCACAGTGACATATGTGCACCCATGTTCATGGCAGCTCAGTTTGTGATTGCTACATTTTGGAAACAACTCAAATGTCCATCAACTGGAGACTGGATAAAAAAGCTGTGGTTCTTCTACAGAATGGAGTATTACTCTGCCATAAAAAATATTAAGTTTGGATCATTTATACTTAAATGGACATACCTTGAGGATATCCTCATAAGTGAAATAAAGAGGGCACAGATAGGTACATATCACATCTTTTCTCTGGTATGAGAAAATAAAGACGTAAATGAGTCCTAGAATTGTATGTTACATATTATGAAATAGAAAATACTCAAAGTGAAATAGGGTGAAGGGGAAAAATAATGAGATTATAACAAAAAAGTAAGGAAACAAATTTTATGTATATGGGTGGGTGGTAGGGTGGGTAGGGCTATGGGAAAAAAATGAGAATTAAGTTGTGTCTTACACTGGCATAATTCCCCATTGTGGAATGCAATCGTGATGTGTATATGTAATGTACCAATAAAGATTTCAATTAAAAGAAATCAATCTAACAAAAGATGTAAAGACATCTACCTTGAAAATGATAGTTCTCTGAAAAAAGAGATCAGAGATGATATCAGAAAATGGAAAAGCATCCCTTGTTCATGAGGAGGAAGAATCAATATTGTAAAAATGGCCATACTGCCAAAACTGCTATATAGATTAAATGCAGTGCCCATTGAAATTCCAACAGTGTATTTCGCAGGACTAGAAAAAAGAATCCAGAATATCATTTGGAACCAGAAGAGATCGAGAGTGGCAAAGGCCATTCTACACAAGAAAGACAAGGCAGGGGATATCACAATCCCCAATTTGAAACTATATTATAAAGCCACTGTGATAAAAACAGCATGGTATACTGGCAAAGAAACAGCCCTCACAATCAATGTAACTGACTGGAAAACACAGAAACAATTCCAGACATACTCAGTCACCTTATCTTTGACAAAGAAGCCAAACACTCTAACTGGAAGAAAATTGTCTCTTTAATAAATAGTACTAAAGAAACTGGGTTTTGACTTGCCAAAGATTAAAACTAGACTCATATATTAGACTGTGCACTAGAGTCAAAGTTAATCAAAATCTAAATGCAGGCAACCATAACAATTATTATCCCCAGGTCAAGGTGTAAGGAGTTAATCCCACAATTGGCTTATTAGAATAAATGAATCTGTCCAGAGTTTATATGCCAAAGTCAGTGTAACTCATACTCAATTTCCATTTCTACAACTAAAACCTTCTTACCAGAAGGACAATGTTCCAGCTACAACCATAAATGTTCTCTATTATGTTCTTAAATTGAGAATGTTCTGTCCTTTATGAGCCTTGTTTACATTTATTTCCATAGCAACTGCACAAATAAGCAACACCCCCAATCTAGTTCTGCCCTTTCACATAGCTCACCTTTATACCATTTGATCACCAAGAAAAATCAGTCACTTAGATTGCATAGTGCCTTTGTTGATTTCACTGGCACTGGTCTTCCTGGTTATATGCTTTCTGTATCTCTAAATTCTGTCTTTTAAATTTTATTTTTCTCAGCCCTGCCTTGTACACTGGACAGGAGCCAAGGGGCCTACTGTAAAGGTTTCTGGGAATGTTTGAGGAGTTTCTGGTTCTAAATATTAAAACAGAAACACTAAGCCTGATTGGTTAGGTAAAATGTTTGAAGCCATTGGTATAGGAAAAGGGTTTATAACAAAACCTCATGCACATGAGACTGGCACAGAGAATCATCAACTGAGATCTCATTTTATTAAAAAGCTTTTGCTCAAGAAGACAGACTAGCAATCCACAAAGTGGCAAAAATATTTGCCAGATGTTCCTTGGACAAGGATAAATATCTAAAATATATAGCGAACTCAAAGGAATCAGACTCCTCAAATGTAAAGACCTAATCTAAAAATGGGGGTCTTAAATGTATAGACATTTCTCAAATGATGAAGTAGAAGCAGCAAAAAAAACATGAAAAAATGTTCAACATCACTGGTCATTTGAGAGATGCAAATGAAAACAATGCTGTATTTCTTACTCCAAAAAGAATAGCTGCTATCAAGAAGTCAACAAATAACAAATGCTAGTGGGATTGCAGAGAAAAAGGAACACTTCTCCACTGTTGGTGGGAGTATAGACTGGTACAATCACTATGGAGATCAGTGTGGAGATTCCTCAAAAATCTAAGATTTAACCCATTTAACTCATTTAACCTAAGTATTCACCTTCTGGGTATATCCCCAAAAGAATTAAAAGCCTCATACCAAAGGGATACATGTATAACCATGTTTATAATGACATAGTTTATAATGGCTAAGTCTTGGAAACAGCACAAATACCCATAATCTGCTAAATGCATAAAAAAAGAGACTTTTTTATACAATGGAGTATTACTCAGACATAAAGAAAGATAAATACATTTTAAAGTTAAATGGATGAAACTTAAGATAATACTCTTCAGGGAAATAAGTAGAACATACATATGTAAATACCAAATAGTTAATCTATTTTAAGAAACTGAAAGTGTAAATGAGGTCCAAAATATATAATAGGTATTATTAAAAGGGAAGAAAATTTTCAGAGGAAAAGGTGAAATACAGAGGTAGGACAGGGAAAGGAAAGATGGGAAAGAAAAACATGAGGAAGGAAGGAAAAAAAGAAGCAAAGCTTTTCTCAAGAAGGAGGGGTGGAGGAGTTGGAGTGAAGGAAATGGAACAGGAAAACATAAGAACTAAGATATAACATATTCAGGTACAAATTCCCAATGGTAAATGACATGATGTATCCTGAAAATGTACCAATAAACAATCAATTAAAAGTAAAACGAGTGGTGAGTGAGTACTGGCCTTGATTCATGGCTTAGTGAGGTCAGTGTCTGAGCTGGCATGTCCCTTGATTTGTATTTAGAGTTGCTTTCATTCTGGATGTGTATGAAGTAAAGAAGATGGAAAGGAGAAAGCAGGAACTTCTACGTCTTTTATTAAGTAAATCCCTAAAATACTCCAAAGTCTTCCACTTGTTTCTTTTGTCTCTTGGCCAGCCCAAGTTACAACAAAAGCCTGGGTAGCTAGAATTTAGACAGGAATGTTGCCATCTTGTTCATCATCGGGATTCTGCTGGCAAGGAAAAAGGAATAGGTGCTGTTTGCCACAGGTGCATAGGGATCTTACAGCCTCTGATAAAAGGGGCTCATCCAGCAACCCTCCCTTGAACACCTCAAGAATAAAATGAGCAGAAAAGAGTCCAAGTAGTTTCAGCTGCCAATTAAAACCTCATCTACCTTCTCCTCCTTTTCTGAATTTACTACCTCTGTGCTTCAAACTTCCATTCTTCCTATCATTGAAATTTAGATATACTGCATATGGGTTAGCATGGCCATGTTGCCAAAGAAAGCAATCACTGCTGGGTTGCTGTGGTACCTCTGCAGGTGTATGTAAAGATATCAGGAAAAAATCTAATATTCTCTTACAGCCTCCTATTGTTTTCTGCACCCATACGTCATCTGTCTCTGCAACATACAAAATCAAGAGTGCAGGTGCTCAGCCCTGCCGAATTGCACCCACCTCCCCCTGGACTACTGTGATTCTCGTTCAGGAGAGGAATGCAATATATGTGATGGAAGAGACTTTTCTCTAATTATGATATGTCACTGGTGTTGAGGGTTATTTTTTGTATTATTTACACTATTCTGTCTGTTGGTAATATTTCTGTCTGCCAGTGACAATGACATTGCTCTTGACTGGTGCAGATCAGCAGTTTGCAATAGCTCTGAAAAGCCAGAGTAGAGCACATGTCACTGGTAGACATATTAATGTTGGTGACAAGAAGTGCATGTGATATAACATGATTAGATGGTGCTAAGATAAAGGACCATTTCAAAGCCCATGAATAACCAAGAAGCAGAGAGGTGACAACTATCAATTATTTATTGCCCTGGTCCGTGTATTATTAACAGCTTCAGGAAAGCATTGCCTTCCTTTCCTGTCCTTGTGATCTCATGCTAATGCTTAGCTCCTTAGCTTGTGGGAGATTGCATCCTAAGGGGAACATTTTGCTCTCAGCTACCATTACACAATCTGGAGACAAAAGGGAAATGACCTCAAGGCAGACTGTGTTCAACTACAGTGTTTTGACTACCAGGAAGGAGGTATCCTTCCTGCTCTCCACAGGTGACTTCTCCCATCACCTATGGCTTCAGAGCCTTCTCTTTATCCTTGGTCCCTCCAGTCTGGAAAGACTACTGATCTCACAGCAATTCACATTTTGAGGGGAGAAAGTGATACCTTATGGTGAAATATGATACATCACCTATAGTTGGCCTCTCCTCTCTAGGGGAGATGGTTAGAGGCTTTCATATTGATTTCACTGCTGAGTCAGGGAGAGACTACTTTATACTTTAGTGAAATACAGAGAAATTATAAATAAGTATGTTAGACTGATTTCAATCATAATAGCTCATTTTTCTCCTCGAGATTTTTAACAACATACAAAATTATATCCCATATAGACAATCACATATGTTGTCCAGCATGCAGGATCCTTTCACCACTCCATGCTGCCATCCAGGGTGTGATGCTTACCCATGGTGGTCAATCTAATTGTACTGCAAAATACCAAGGGAATAAGTAAAGCATATTCCTGTGTGTCTGTTGGGGTTTCCAGAGATGGGTACTATGTCAGACAACACAGTAAGTGAGACCACCTCTGAAAGTGGTGGCCCCATTCAAAAGGCTGGAGAAAACAAAGAGTGGAAAGGCAGGCCCTCTCTAGTACATGCTCAGTAACCCTACCTTTCCTGGCTTCTGCGATGTGAGCAGCCTTCCCCTGTACATGCTGCTGTAACACAGTGACTGCCTCATCTCAGGCCCTCAGTAATAGAAATGGTAGACCATGGACTGAAACTTCAGAAATTGTGAGCCAAAATGAGCTTTCTCTTTTCATTCTTTTCCCAGATATTTTGTCACAGCAATGGAAACATGAATAGAGTGCATGATGTTGGTTCTTACCAAGGTTGGAAGGTCAAACAAGATTATGCTTTCTAATTTCCATACAGCAAAGAAATAAGCACCTCTGACATCTGCCTTCCAGCTGATTCAACTCATTTGTGTCATGTTTTCATTACTAACAGTAAATGTGATCATTAGATACTCTGTAGCACTTATGAGTGCTGAGTCCAAACTGAAGAACAAAGGCCAGTTCAGGATTTGTAATATGACATCCCTGGTTCATAGTTCTGTTTAATATTCTAATATACAACTCTATAATAGGAAGATTTATAGCAATGAGACACAAAGATCACAAAATATATTTTGATCTTCATTATAATTTACTCATGCACTAGAGTATTTATGGAAAGCATAATGTTAGTCATAGTAACAATATAGAGCACAAAGAATGTGCCAGAAAATACACTTACATGTTGTTCTCTCCCACTGATACCTACACTGCTCATGTTAATTAAATTTTACCCTAATATTTCTGTTACCAGCATCAGTTGCACAGTTGAAATAAGAACTTTAGCAATCTAACTTCAAAATCCTTAACCATTTAATCATTTTTTGGTCTTTTGACTAAGACCAAATGTAAAATTCTTAATTTCACTTGCATCTTCCTCATTTCAGAATATGCATCCAAATCACAGTAAATATGTGAGTGGCTGCAAGGATACATAATTTTTAGTTTCTCTTGCCTAAAAAGTGTGATTAATAGATAAAAATAATTTTTAAATGCAGCTAAACAAAGTACTTTACCAAACAACACAATTTATTACCATAGCCTTAGAAGTTTAAAGAAAGCTGAAATCTAATTGGTCAGATGAAATTAGGAATTTTCTCTGAATTGGCTTAAAAATAGGTAAGATTTCTCTAGATACAAAGAGATAAGGACAGAAAGACACTATATGATAAGAAAAAAAGCACTAAAGTAGACAAAGATTTACATGGCAAGAACAATTTCACTCAATAATCTGGTTGGAAACATCTAGAAAATAACCTAGGAGAAAGTCCAGCTGCTACTAGTAAGAATACAAAATGGTATAACTACTTTAAAAGACAGTTTGTCAGTTTCTCAAGTAAATACACACATACCATGAGGTCCTGAAATTACAAGTAGTTGACCAAATGAGCTGACAATTTACATCCACTCAAACACCACATATAAATGTACATTCATTTATAACTAGAGAAATTTCAAAGTAAACATAATGTTCTTCAATAAGTGAATGGCTAAACTGGTATATTCAGACAGTAGAACCTTGTTCAGTGATAAAAGGAGAAAAACTGTCAATCTTTGAAAACAAGTAAATGAAAAGGCAACATGCAATATAATTCCAAATATGTGAAATTCTGGAAAAGACAATACTAAGATTGATAGGTTTACTGTAACTGGGGCAGTTTTGGGGGATGAAAAAGTGTGAGAGACAGGGTAAGAGGATGCAGCCAGAATCCTCATGGCTCCAGTCCCCCATGAGTCCTAGCAAAAGGATTAACAAACAACAAAAACAAAGCTGTAACCTTGAGAAAAAGGCTGAGC
This sequence comes from Petromus typicus, assembly GCA_004026965.1. Taxonomy (NCBI): domain Eukaryota; kingdom Metazoa; phylum Chordata; class Mammalia; order Rodentia; family Petromuridae; genus Petromus; species Petromus typicus. Next base: position 11,752 of record PVIR01012384.1, read on the forward strand.
CTGGGTTCATCTCTTGGTACTCTGAGCAGCAGCAGCAGCAGCAGACCAAATACCACAGCAGCAGAAGAGCCAATACCCCAAACTCACCACACCTTTATTTGGTACCAACCCCTCATATCCTTAATACTAGCGTGCATAAAACAGGAAGTCCCACAATAATCCCTGTGGTTGAATAATACATAGAGCAGAGCAGACATCCTTAAACCCAGTAAGTCCTGGTAAATCTTAGGCCAATAATCTTAATGCAGTAATCCTTGTAGTTTAAAATCGTGCATGGTGGGACAGATGTCCACAATAATCCCAGTAGTTGATCCCACAAGGCAGGGCAGATATTCTTAAATCTGAGTAAGTAAGCTGAGTAAGTTGTCTGCAGTTCCTGACAATAAAGAATTGATGGGTTCAGAGAGAAGGGTAGGAATAAAACAGCGAAGGTCAGTGCATTTCTTCAGACACTGAAAGTACTGCGTACCACACTATAATGACAGATGCTTGACCTTGTGCATATATCAAAACCCAGAGCACAACACCGAGAGTTAACTTTAATTAAACTAAGGACTATAGTTAATAATAACAGGGCTTAAGATTCACCAATTGTATGAAATGCACCAGAGAGTTATATGATATTAATAATAAGAGAAATTATTTAGGCAATGTAATAGGTAGAAAGGGTTATATAGCACAATGGCGAGATTTTCTATAAACCTAAAAATTTTTAATATTAAATCTTTATTGGTACATTATGAATACACACAATAATTGCATTCAACATTGAGAGTTTGTACCAGAATATGACGTGACTTGATTCTCATTTTTTTCCTTCCCCCTCCACCCTGCATCCCCTCACCCCGTTAAATACACAATCTTTGTTTTCTTTTTTCTTTATTATGACCACATTTGTTTTCCCCTCGTTGTTTACCCTTACATTCTTTCATTTTAAGTATTTTCTACTTCACAATATTAACTGTACATACTACAACTCATTTACAACTTCTTTTTCTCATACCAGAGAAAAGATACGATGTGTAAATCTGTGAAATGTTTATTTCGTATAAACCTAAATTTGTTCTAAAACTAAAGTAAATTTTTAAAATAATAGATAAACTTTATGCTCAACTTTACCAAATTTATCTTGAGGCCACCATCCTCATTCCTAGACAGTGTCTAGAATATGCGATTAACTGGGACATCTGCAAATATTCAATCTCTACAGCATTAGTTCCTTGAAAATCTTTTATTCCTCTCCTAGTTATAAAAAATACATTTTACTCCTCCCTTTTTACCCTCACTTTGTCTGAGTTAACTCTTAGCCTCTTCTGAGATATCTGCATTTGTGTAGGGTGTACATATATAAATATGTATACACACTTATGCATATATCTAACTATATTCATATTATACTAAATCGATGACATGAACACAGTAGAATTCAGTTTGTTCAACATGGGTCTCCAAGAATAAAATCTGTTGCAAACTAAATAAGAGTATTACTGAACACTATCTGCCTCTTCCAAACATTTCACCTATACTAGTATAATTTGTCAAGACCACTTACATAAACTCAAAGAAAACTCCATGCCAAACTGTCAAGTTTTTAACTATTAAATTTTCAAGATTTATAGTCATAGATTAAAGGTTACATTTACAGTATACATTTTCTGTTGTCCTTATTTATATTGATGTTTAATTATTTAACAGTATACTAGCCTGGTTATGTTAACTTTCATATACATAGTATGTCAAGAAAAGTAGTTACCTAAGACTCACCACTTGACAGAATTAAACTGAACTGAAGAAACTTTCAAGAAAATATAGAAATGATGTATTACAAAATGAAAATATTTTTCTCATGTACCTCTTTAGAGATATACATATTTGTAATAAAAAATGTCCAAGGCTCGATAAGATCACATTTTTACTATACAATTGTTCTGCCAACCATCTATCATTTTCCATCTATTCATTGTGTGTGTATATATTATAGAATATATACTATGGCATGCATTATGTATTATATAGTGTATATTAAATTTTCATAATGTACTTGCTGTATGTCTGTGTAAAATTATTTCCTTTACATGTGAATCATCTTTAGTTGGAACTAAAAAAACCACAAAAAACAAACACCTATCCAAACAGTTGTTTGAACACACTTTTGTCACTTTTGTACCAGCTTTCCATTCTTATAGTACAGAATGTAGCACAATTACTTTCAGTGTAAGCTGGCTCCTGTTACTCACTGTGTGGACCTCACCGTGGCAGGTGAGGAGAGGGGAGTATGAGGGTGGGCAGGGAAGACAGTCTCTCCGGTGAGATACTCTGCTAACCCATAGCATTTAGACCGTGCTCTCACACACACAGAAATGATTCATTCCTTACTAGTATCTCCAGGTCCCCACAGCCTCGCTTAGTGGTTACCCTTCCAAATAAACATCCTTCCCAATGGAAAGGAGCATTGCTTTAGGGACTAGCCAAGAATATTCCTTTTCTCCTCCTAGTTTTTAATTCCCCAAGGAGACACCTGAACTTTGACCTGTTGAGTTCAGTTACAGTTAAAAAGTACTCAGTTAAATCTGTATTGCTTTATAATTTAGAGATAGAAAAATGTTCAGTTACTTTATTCAGGGTCGGTAACCCTTTATTTATAGAGATACAGAGAATAGATATTTTAAGTTTACAATCCATCATAGTTTCTGTAGCAATTATTGAACTCTGCCACTGTTGCACAGAAGAACCATATATAATATATAACTAAACATTCAAAAATAAGTAGCAGGTCAGATTCACCCCAAAGGGCAGTTTGCATGCCTCTTCTGACCGCACATTTGTTTTCTAATAGGATTCCGTGAATATATCTGTGAATGTGTGTTCCATGCAATTATTGTTAATTTTTACTCTTTTCTATAAAATCCCATAGAATCTTCTCTCTCTACAGCTGTTTCCTAAATAGCTCTCTCCCTGTGATGACTTTGCTGGGTCACATGACCTGTTTGACCAATGAGATATCACAAAATATATTGTAAGCAGCACCCAGATAAAAGATTGTGCCTGGGTAGTTAGTTTCCTTGCTTGCTAGGAGCTCTTCCACCATTGTGTGGTGAAGATTGGGCTAGTTTTCCATAAGATACAAGAACATACAGAGAGCTGCCTGCATTTCTAGCTACAGCTCAAATGTGACATTAAGACAGACAGACTATCCCCTGGTGATGGAGAGCCAATCCACCCCAGCTTAGCCGAGCCATGGTTCCCAATCTATAGAACCATGAGTAAATCTACCTTGGACTAGATAGTAGAAAGCCCTAGGTGAATCCCAAATACTCATTCTCAAACTTATTTGCCTTATTAGTGCAAATAAAGCCATATGTGAGCTTTACAGTTAACTTGTAAACTTGTGATTGTCTCACTAGTTAGTGATTCTGTTATGGGTTGTTCTGATAGCAACTGGATAATTCAGATACTTCTCTGGACATTCAGAATTGTGATGGGGACAAAGCTCAGATGCACTGATTATTAGTAACAAGCCTCTACATTTACTGATTAGAAAGTCTCCCTACATAGTTATTTACAGGAGATAACTGAATAGAAATAATGAATCTGTACAGGGATTTCTTTAACTGAGGTTCTTACAAACTACTTTCCCCTTAGGCCCAGATACCACATTCCAGTGAGGATTTATTTAACACATTGTCACACTAACTGATTAGTAAGATATAAGATTAATATTTGTCATTTCCTAAATTTATGGTATTTTCATATCATTCTCAGGACTGTGTTATATTCATAAAAAGCTCAACATTGGGCCAGGGATGTAGCTCAGCAGCACTGTGCCTGCCTGCAAAGTTCAAAATCTTGAGTTTGATTTCTGATACCAAAGCAACAACAGCAAAAACTCAACAAGTTTCTAAAGAGACAACAGTTAATGCAATTTCATGACTATGATCTCATAATTTTATAAACTTTCTAAATAGCAATACTAGGACTGTATGCATCTAAGAAACTCAGAGCACACATCTGCTTCATATGTGAAGTTTCATTAAATAAGCTTGGGAGGACAACACTGAATTTGTCACAGTTTGTAAACATAAGCAAAATATCTTAAGATGGAAAACCAGTTTTCCATAACTGACTGGTGAGAGTTTACAATAAGACTAAAAGTTTCCAAATTAGAATTAGTGAAATATGCTAACCAATGTATTGTGTGTTCTCCAGTTGCAGAGCCTCTGGAAGTAGACTAAATTGTCTACATCATGTTTTCATAGGTGTGTTGACAAGCTAGGGTAACATTGCCTGTGGTCTGTGGAAAACAAGAAATGCCATCATAGTTGCTATGTTGTCTAATCTGCTTGGTGTCTGTGTAACCCTATAATACGTCATAATAATTCTTTAGTGATGAAGAAATACCAAAGACACTATAAAGTGTTCTGGGGGCAGCTCTAAAATCTGTACAAAACAGACATACCAGAAACTGTCCAAGGAGCACAGAAATTCAAAAACAGTGAAGTCTCCAAAATAATTTGGAGAAGAGTTGATAGAGCAGGAGGAAAAATTAAGGAATCTGAGGTAGTAGTAGGAGCCAAGAGAGACTGCATACCTGCACTTGGAGACCAGAACAAATACTGCTGCTGGAGTGGACACTGTGGAGCCCATTGTGGGGTAAAAAGGTCTACATTTAAGGTGCTTAAACATTGTTCCACAGGTCTCTTGCCACATTAATCTGGATTTTTAAACTATCAGCAACTCTGTGTCAGAGGGGTCATTAGATATAAAGAAACAAAGAAACAAAAGTACTCTGAACAAGAAAACATATAATGTGAGGATTATATTAATAATAAATTTATATGAAGATATCTGGCAATTAAAAGACCCTCATCAATCTTTATTTCTTGGTTCTTTTCCAAAAAGTGGATTGAATCACTTAGTAAATAATTAAAATGGCTTTCCTTCAGAAATCTATGTTTATAGTTTTATAGTAGCTCTCTGATATACACAAATATGTATGCAAAGTATAAATATACTAGTAGCTCTCTGATATACACAAATATGTATGCAAAGTATAAATATACTCATTGCTATAATTCTAATATAGAAGCTCTCTGATATACACAAATATGTATGCAAAGTATAAATATACTCATTGCTATAATTCTAATATACTGTGTTAACTGTTTTTCTTAATCTTTTAATCTTTACTGGTACGTTACATATATGCATCATGATTGCACTCCATAATGGGGATTTGTACCAGTATAAGACACAACTTAATTCTCATTTTTTCCCATAGCCCTACCCACCCTACCACCCCCCCATATACATAAAATTTGTTTCCTTACTTTTTTGTTACAATCTCATCATTTTCCCCCCTTCTTCCTATTTTACATTGAGCATTTTCTATTTCACAATATATAACATACAATGCTAGGACTCATTTACATCTTTATTTTCTCATACCAGAGAAAAGATGCGATATGTGCCTATCTGTACCCTATTTATTTCACTTATCAGGATATCCTCAAGGTATTGACTGTTTTTTAAAATTTTATCAATTATCAATGAACAAAATTTTGAGAACCACTTTTGGAGTTGATGTCTAGTGAACTCTCACCAAATATATGCATCATGTATCTTAAGTATCTTAAGTTTTCCCTCCATTCTGACTCTTCCTCAAAATGCTTTGACAACTACTTATTCTCCCTCAGGAGAACTCTTAGGAGCTATTAGCATCTCTGCCTTTTCAGCTGAGGTCAGCAGAGCTGAGCCTTGGACTCGGATTCGTGAAGGAGGTGATACCAGACCCTGGTAGAGCACACAAGAGTCCTCACTCCAGAGCCTGTGTTCTTTCTACACTTCAGCCCAAACCAGGATTGTTTCTGGTGCCAAGTAATGAACAGCAGTGCTCTCATGTCTTATATAAAGATTTCAAGGATGTGATGAATGATTAAAAGTGAGTTCTACAGGATATGAAAGAATATCAAAAAGACTCAGGGGACCTCAGTCAAAAATATGGATTTCAAGTTTCTATTCTTATCATAAAAAAAACCCCACATACCAAGTGTTAGGGCAATAATACTATAGAACTGAAGTAATACTACTGCACAACCCAAGTGTTTCACATAGGAGACAAATCCTTGGAGTGTCCAGGTAGACATACCAGGGAACTTCTCTCCAGGTCCTTGGTGTCCTGAGCAAAGAAATGGACAAGAACACAAAAAGGCAGCAGTGATGCAGATTTACCGAAGGCAGAAAACAAAACACATCTATAAGGAGAAAGGTCAGTGAAAAAGCTTCACAGCAGCTCCAAGATAAAGAGAACAGGGTCTTTATACCCAAAATACTTGAGTTGGGCTCCACATCATGTAAATATGGCACTGGGAAAATTAACCTGTCAAAAACTCACTTGCTCTCTTAACAGATTATAGATTGTTCTATGGGGAAAAAGTCACTACCTTTCACAAGATACAAATGCAACATTAGAAACGGTCTCTTTTGATTGGCTTTGCTCTTATGTACATGAAGGACTGGAAATAACATCAGATTAGATATGTTAACAAGGATAGACTTAAATGAAAGACTGAGAATATGGCTATCTGATTTGTCATTTTTTCCTGTGTCTAGTGCCCAAGATCTCTAAGCTGAAAGTCATTTTGGGTCACTGTTCTCTGTATATCTTCCTTTTAGGAAACAACTCATCGACTTGTTAGCTGTGATTTTTTGTTAACTTCATTACATTTTTTTTTGTTAGTTGTCCAGTTTTTCCCAGCTTTAATCTCTTATTTCACTTTCTCCCATAGAGATATTATCCCCACAATTTTAAAAGAAAGCTAATGGACTATATCTCTAAATATATACTCTTCCCCTGTTTCTTCCTGAAAGAACTATATACCCGACCTCCAGGAGATTTTTTGCTCTCTGATCACCTTGGGATGTTTAAACTTACAGCTGGGCTGGTAAGAACCTGTCAGAATATAATAATATGAGTTAATACTTGGAGAACCTCTTTCCTGATTTTTTCATTTATTTGTTTTTTTTTCTTTACTATGCTTTTTCTGCTTTTCTTATTTTGTTACTTTTATCTAATACTATTAATTTAATTTTACTCTTTCATAGGATTCTGTACTTCACTTTTGTCACCCCTTCTCATCTTTGATCACTTAATTTCAAATTTTAATTATTTCATGTTTCTGATCCTTACCCCCTCTATCCTCCTTAGGATAACCATTACCTATATGAATATATAATTAACTATATACTATTACTGTATTATCTATAGTGAAGGTAAACTTATTCCATTAGTCAAATCTTACTGTAGGTTAACTCCTGGTATGTTTTAATATTTATACTATACTGGTTATACTGGTAGATCATTTTTCTATAACCAAGGTTGGTACCTTACAGTTCTTACTGCATGTCAATATCTTGTTTGTATCTGATGCTAGTTATTGCTCATTCATTACTGTTGCCAAATTGATAAATCTTCTATGATGGATGGGCTTTTTCAGTATGTAAATATCTGGACTGCCTTGGTATCCTTAACCATACTGAGGGACATTACCAGAATATTAAATATAGGGCCAAATACATTGCAACACTGTCTTCCAAGTGCAGAGTTGATTGGATTCTGGGACAAAGGTAAAGGCCAATAATTAGCTAAAGTACTCCCCAAAATACTACAACCCTCACCAAATAAAAGATCCAGTCATAAACAGGAAACTAAAATGAGTAAACTTAAATCAGAAGCAAAAATGGCCAATAAATACACTTTTTAAAAACTTGAACTTTACTTGCCAATAGAAAAATGCAATTTAAAACAACACTGAGATTTTATCTTACCCAAGAAAGAATAGTTGTCATCAAGAAATCAGATAAAGAAAAATGCTGGTGACACCTCAATGAAAAAGGAACCCTTCTCCATCAGTAGGGATTTAAACTTTACACAAAAACTATGGAAATCAGTATGGGTATTCCTCAGAAAACTAAAACTAGAAATTCCATTTGACCCAGGTTTTCCTGAAAGAATTACACTCATCATATAAGAATGACACACACATATCCATATTTATAGCTGTATACTTCATAATAAATGGTCTATATGCCAGTCAACAGATGAATGCATAAAGAAAATATGGTATTTATGTACAGAGGAGTACTACTCGGCTAAACAGAATAAATCTGAGTCATTTGTGGAAAAGTGGATGCACCTTGAGACCATGAATAAGTAAAATAATTTAGATACATAAGTTTAAATATTCTATAGTCTTTCTTGTAGGTTGATTTTAGTCATCCCTAGGAACTGGGAATGAGGTTAGGCTTTATTGATTATGACACTTAAGATAAAGAAAACCCTTCTACTGTTTAAAGGAGGTAATGCCATCCCTTTTGTCTGTCAGCCTCTCAATTTTGCTATGATGAAATAGCAAATGAATGATAGCAATTGATCTAGGAAGGTGAACTGCCTTCAAGAATTTTACAATTTGTTACTTGTACTGATAGATTATGCTCATTGGTTAGTAAGCCCCTTTCTTCCCAGATTGCTACATAGAAATATAGTACCAGAAAGGCACATTTAGGATCTCTGTGGCTATTTGTTCTCTGTCTGTTCATAACATCAATGCCTTAACCAGGGGTGTGAGCTCTGATTTCTGATCAGAGACTCCAAGAGTTGGAATATTAACCCACTGACCTGTTGAGGACTGACACTGTATAATCTGCCTTTTGTATCTTTTCTGGATAGAGTTACTGCCATACATGAGCCTCCTCTCCTCTGGGTTTTGGAGGAACAGATCACTGTTGTTCATCTACTTTCAGAGGTTTTGGAAATCACTTGTTCACAATGGTGATTAACTAATGGACCCGAATACATCAGTAAGACAGGATACATTATTGTCTGTCTTCATTATGACCTTCATGGGGTCTACAAGTAAAGCTTAATCCTTGGTAAGTCATTACACTGTCAACCACAGATGATTTTTCTGTGGTACTAAGGGTCAGACTAATGATATTGTGCTTTTGAGGCAGGCACCAGAACCACTGAGCTAAATCCTCAGCCCACAAATGACTGTCTCAAGAAAAGCTATGACTCGATGGGAAGTTAGAAATTCTAGTTTTTGTTCCAGTGTTAGTTTTATGGTTTTCATTAATATAGCTAGCTATAGCTACTATTACCTTCAAGAAAAGATGGCCATCCAGAAATCACTCTACCATTTTTTAAAGTATTCTACTGAGTGGGATTCAGGTCCTAGCTTTTGGATCAAGACACCTAGAACAATTCCTCTTTTGTTATGCAGAAAAAGACATGTTCTTAGATCAGGAATTTCCTGTGCTGGAGACTAAATGTGGCATGTTTTATTTCTCAAAAAGGACTGTAACACATTTTTGTCCATTCTAAAAGCTTTTACTCAGAACCTTGATAGCCTTATGTGGAGGTTTGTTATTGTTTTAAAATTAGGTATCCAGATTCAACAGCAAAACTACTTTGAGGAAAACAAAAAACTAAAAACAAAACAATTGGTAACTTACCAATATGGGGTCCAAAATCACAAAGATCCTGGTTCTAGTCCCTAAACAGTGCTGTTTTCTAAGTGTAAAATGTATGCCATGTACTAAACTCACTAAAGGGATATGTGAGCTTTTCTTTTGAGATTTTATATCTCCTTTCTGCCAGAAAATTGAGAGTTTGCATAGTATAACAGTTGGATATCTTCCAAATTGGATTGCAGATTCGCATATCATCTATAGGTGTAGGACACTCCATTATATAATCTTTAGGTTTCTTCAATCTTTCCCATGAGGGAAAAGCAAAAAGGTAGGGACTACTTCTAAAGACTGTAAGATAACTGTCTAAGTATGTTACCCTCTTTCTTTTAAGATGAGATTTTCCCACATAAAAGTAAATGTACTGGGAGTCCAGATGGAGAAGAAAAGAAGAGAAAGCATCTTTGCAGTCCAAGATTGAGAATCATTTTGAGTCTCCTGGAATTTGAGAAGGAAGTGTCCATGGATCTGTCACTACAGAGTGAATTGCGACTACAACCGCAGCTCTGAGGCAGAGAACTTGTACCATTTGATAGTCTTGCAAAGGTTTTACTACAGGGAGAATGGAAGTGTTGAAAGAAGGGTGACAATGATGGCTATGAGAGGATCGAAGCTTTTATGAACTTCTTCTTTGATAACCATTAGGCCAAGTACAGAAAGCCGGATGTCAAGTTTGATCTATTTTGGATTGATTATGACACTTAAGATAAAGAAAAGCCTTTTACTGGATCTAATAATAAAGAAAATGTCTACCTAAGATCTAAAAATATTTCCAGGGCTGGGATTTAGCTCAATGGTTCTGGCACCTGTCTTGCACACACAAGGGCTGGGGTTCAATCCCCGGTAACCACATACCATACTGGGCGTGGTGGCTTACACCTGTCATCCCAGCACTGGGGAGGCAGAAGCAGGAGGATTGCTGTGATGTGAGTTTGAGGCTGATCTCAGGGCCAGCCTGAACTACAAAGCAAGACCCTGTCTAAAAAAATAAAAAAAATAAATATTTCCAAAGGTATAATAATTTAAGTAAAGGTAAATATTTACAAAATGGAAAAATGTAGAAACTAAATATTAGGAATAGAACTTTGGAGAATATAGCAAATATATGTCAGAAAGGCCATTAAGTGATTTGTAGGAAGTGCTTCGTTTCCTTCTGTGATGAGTCTTATGTTACTTTGTAGCCACTTGTTTTTTCCTTAGACTGACTTTGTTCTCTTGGTAGTGCAGTTGTTGAGACTTTCAGACATATGCTGGATTAGTTTCCTTGTTGAATTATACTAGAGCAGCTTAGAGTGTGATGATAACAAGAGATAAATATCTAACATGATAAGGCAACTAATGGCTGCCATCCCATTTCCTATAGTGCAAAGGAAGCTGGCACCATAATCCTTCAGCATTTTTATTAATATTTTTACCTAGTTTATCTAAAAATTATTTTAGCCTTTCAGAAAATTATCACAAAATAAATACAAAAAGCTCTAAAATTGACTTTCTTTGAGGTAATTTTTCAATGACAAAAAGCCTTATTTTCTTTCTCCCTAATTCAGAGGTCCTTAAAGCATCACTGAATACTCCCTCCCCCCCACAGTCCCTCATGTCCTTTCATGCTCATCCAGCACCATACAGCACTAGTAAATCCAGGGGAATTAGATCTTATCTTTAGATTACTTAGCAATGTTTTTTTCTTTTTTCTTTTTTTCTTTTTAGTTGAAAAAAATAAAGCAAAATGATAGGCTAAAGAAACTGTCTTCAATGGTATGAATAGATATTTACATTGCATTTAAAGCCACTTTCTTTATTCTTTCCTTTGGGAATCTTTTATTCTAAGGAAGGAAAAAGATTGACACTATCCCAAGGGTTTAGCAGACTACAATGAATGGCCTACATTTAGGGAAACTGGCATTTGTTGTCTTGCATTTCTCATAAAATGACAGAGATTCCTATCTAGAAATTACCCATTAAAACTACTCTTGTTTATTGGTTTAGCCTGAGGTTTCAAATTCATTTTCAGTATGAAGTCCTAGACTACTAATGATGTTTGTGTTAGTGTTACATTTACAATAAGACTGTCCTTATATAATTTTTTAAAACCAACTAAAAATACTAAAAATGGATCTTATACTACCTCTCAAATTGCATAAAACTTATGATTTGGAGACTTCTAATAACTACAATTAAGACAAGGATCCAAGGATGCTCTATGTATCAAATTTACCACTAAGAACATCTGTGCTGCTAGCTAATCTCATAGGTTTGAATATGCATGATAAGTTTTGATGAATTTCATTTTTTCTCTTTTAAAGAAGCCTGTACAGTGCATAAATAATCATGTAAGTTCCCACCCTAAGCATAACCACTTTTGGTAAAAGGTTAGTTACTCTTTTCACACAGGCAGGAGGGTGAGCAGACCACAACTCAGTTCCATGTATAACACCCCTTGTGCTCTCTCCAAAATCTTGTTGATCGGCTACATGGTGGTTCTGTTAGTTGACCAGTGAGGAAAACTTGTAATTCTCCAAATTAATTCCCAAAATAAATCAGATATAAATATTCTTAGCAAAATGCAGATCAAAATCAATAGACCTCAAAATCAACACACTTGAAGTACAACTTGGTGTGATGTCCCACTTGCCTTGATCTAACAACAGACCTCTAAAACTGTTAGGAAGTTACAGATACTATACTTGGAGAGAGAAGCACTAGGCTAATGTTTAATCACACTGTGGACCATCTCTTGCACAACATTTCAGAAATGTTGTGAATGTCATTAAATATTTTCAACTGCCCCAAAAATTTTTTTGAAAAACTCAATTATAACACATCATATGCACTGTCCTCTTGCTGTCTTCTGAAAATCCTCTGGCAACTGTCTGGACTGTGTTGGCCACCAGGGCCCCCTGACATCCTGAAAGAATACTGTGAATACTCCAGGTAAGTCAGAATGAGAGCTGATCACACATAGGGTAAAATCCACAACAAGAAATAGGATGATGGTGTCAAGCTACGCCACCAGCTGTTTTTTGCTCGCTTGCTTTTCTAGTTACTACTGTTGAAATGTAATTGGTATGCTCTATAATTCATGCTCTTAAAGTTCACAGTGCAATGGGTTTTAGTTTAAGTTTAGTTTAAGTGGGTTTTGTTTTGTACAATCATTATTAATACTTAATTCCACCGGATTCTCATATCCAAAACAGAAATTCCATATGCATTAATAGTCATTACTTAACTTCTCACCACCAGGAAAACTATAATCTACTTTCCATCTCTAGATTTGCATGTTCTGTGATTTCATTCAAAAGGAATCATATAAATATATGGTCTTTATTGTCTGGCTTGTCTTCAAAGTTCATCTACATCATAGCATGTGCCAGTAATGCCTTTTTGTCTTTGCTATTTCAGTAAACCTCATTTCATTTAATCATTCTTTACCTGAACAGCTTGAAACAACAGTCTGTGAAATAAATCAGGCAAACAAACCTACATGCATTTTGCATGGTTTCTCTCACATGAGAACACAAAATATGAATCAAGAATAAAATAAAAAATAAATAATAATAAGTAGAGACATTTTTTACCAAGTGGGAAGGAGAACAAGAGGTGGGATTAAGGGGAGGGAGAGCTGATTAAAAAAAAAAAAAGTTGAAAAAATAGCAACATTGAGGAGAGGACCAAGAGATAGAAAGAACAAGGAAGGAAGAACTGGAACAGGCCTGAAAAAAGAATTAAGATGTGTTATATGCATATATGTGCTAAATCCCTACCACAATTATAATCATTAAGTATTGCAAATATGTACTAATAAGAATAAAAACATTTTCATAATCATAACTTCTTTATTTCAGGTTTTGGCTCATTTTGGAGAGAATTTTTATGTATAAAGTAAAGATCTACTGGAAGTTGGATCTTTGGCAGCATCATTTCTTGAAAAATTTAAAAAAAATAAAAACTTTGTTGACTTGTCTTGGAGCCCTCGTCAGAGTCCCATTGAACACAGGAAGTTCTGCTGTTTCAGTCCACTGGCCTATCCTCATTTCTGTGTTACCTACTCATGATGTAAAGTCCATTTTAAAATCTAAAAGGATATTTATTGTAAATTTACACTTCTCTTTCAACATTGTGTTGGCTACACTGGGTCTGCTGATTTTTCACATAGATTTTTAAGTCTGTTTGCCAACTTTTGGGGGTAAAAATAGCTGGTCAGATTTTGGCTGGATTTTGACTAAGATTCATTAAATCTACAAATTAATTTGAGAACTAGTTCTGTATTAAAAAAATGAAGCCTTCTCCTTCATGACTATATATATGTGTATTCATTTAGATCTTCTCAATTTGTTTAGTAATGTACTGTTCTTACACATTTTTAACTAAATTTCTGTGATACTGAACTGTGCTCCCAATTTTATTTTAAAATTATTCATAAATACTATATAAAAATATAACTAGGATAACATCACCAAGATAATGAAGTAGAAGATATCAGCTTTCATCCTCCCCTTACAGAGACAACTACCCATAAGCCCAAATGGAACTGGAAAGAACCCAAAAGCCCACTGGCCTAAAGCAGTTCAGTGATAGAGGAAAAAAAGAATATTTACACAGAAAGTACTGCTGGTAAGATTGTCTTAGTGGAGACACCAGAAGGTCCTAGAAAGAAAGATGAAAAGAGGAGGATAAAAGTAACAGCCACCATAGTGGGTGGAGTTCATACCCAACTTTGCAGAATGAACTGGCATATTTACCATTGATGTGGCCAACAATAACTCACTAGAAAAACCCAAAAGAAGGAGGTAAGGACATATACAATATTTCAAGAAGAAACTAGTATTGTGATAATTTGGAAACAATGCTTCTACCACTCCCAATAATGCTCTATGTGCCTCAGTGCCCAACTGGTAGGTAGCTGCCTTACCAATGTTCATACAATAGACCTGAACCCAGAGGCTGCATTGTACCCACCCAAGTCTCAGACACCAGAGCCAGCACCCCAGCAAGCTAGGTCATGTTGGTTCTCGTAGCCTAAGTCTCTCTGAGAATATACACATTCTTGACACTGGCACAGCCACTATAGAGAGTCAAATTCTTTCTCTAGTTCAGAAACACTGCGATGATATTCATGCCTAGGTTCGTATGACTCAGTTTTGCTTCATAAGTACTTGTAGCACATACACCTTTAGACCTTAGCTCCATTGTTGCCATTAGAGTACCACTCATCAAACATTAATACTATGGATAAAGCGAAAGAACTCCAATAGTGGTACCTGAAGCCACAACTTCCAGGGTGGAAGGACAATATCAGAGAGACCTTACCAGCCACCAAGTCCCTACATAACCCTCATAGCCACTGCAGAATCATTGTGATGGCATTTAATCCTGAAAATCACTGTCATCTCTATCAACAATGACCTCAGCTGGAAAAGCTGCATGTAAACTACACATCTACCCCCTTCTTTGTGGTAGATCATATTCCATACCAGTCAAAATTTCACATACCCATGGGAGTGAAAGTTTTTCCACACTGAAATAATGTTAGGGAGTAGGAAATGTTAAAAGCAAAGAAATATCAACATTCTTTGAGCACAATAATTTCCAAGTAGCTGACTCCAAAGAAATGTAAATATACGAGGTACCAAAGAACCTAAAAATCATTATACTAAAAAAGCTCAGTGAACTTTCAGAAAATTTAGATTAGAAAAGAAAATTTAGATAAAATAATTGAATGAAATCAGAGAACCAATGAAGGAGGGTTATAGTTTATATCTACTGTCCCCCTAAAGTCTCAAAGGTTCCAGGTGGCTGGATTATGAAAGCATTATACCTGACTTGCTACTAGGAGGTGGGACCTGGCTGGAAGAGGTAATCTCTGCACATGTGATCCAGAAGGTTCTACCTCCCTTCCTAGTTCCACCCTTGACTTTGCTTCCTTAACGCATGACACAAGTGGACTTTTTCCTCATCAGGCCCTTCCACCGTGACACTGATCACACAAGAAGAGAAACTCATAAACTGTAAGCCAAAGTGACCCTCTCCTCCTTTACGCTATGGGTGTCTCAGTGACCAAGGTACTAAGTGTTTAACTGACTAAGACAGATTTTGGTACCGGAGAAAAGGAGTCATTGTTGTAAACTGTTCACTAGAACAGTTTGGAAGGGTTTGGAGATCCTAGATGGAGAGGGAGCCCTAGAATGAGATAAGCCAAGCTGGATGCAAGATTCTACTCAGAGCTCAGAAGATCCAAACGCTAGTGGAAGGCCAGACTCAGAAGGTTTCTGTTGGGAACAAGGACTCCATTGGCAGTTGGACTCCAGGCCATGTGTCTCATGCTGTGGTAGAAATGTGTCTGCATTTTTCTCATATCCTGAGACTTTGAGGGAGGCTGAGATTAAAAACAGCAGAGTAATGATTCTGGTAGAGGAGACAAAGCAGTCCAACATTCAGACTACATTTGTATTCCTCTATGTTCAGTGATTTTTTTTTTTTTTACTTTGCTGATGAGTGAAGACATACTTTATTTAGAGTCTCTGAAATTCTAGGACCTGGGATGCAACAGGATGTTCTGTGAATATGGTATCAGGTCTAGAATCCTGACATTCCTAAGTTGGAACCAGGAAAGGAGCCATGCATTTTGGAAGCCAACAGTGTACACCAGAGTTGCCCATTTGGAAAGCTAGAACTTACTCTCCTCATCCCAAAATTTCAGAAGATAATCCACTCCAGGGGGAAGTTATGGAAAGAGTTATAGTGCAGAGCTCCGTTTTGGAAGAATTCAGATAAATTCATACCACTCATAAGAAGTACGAGAAAGGACTCTATCTTGGCCCATAGTGGGACCTAATGACAACACAGTATTTAGGAAGGAAGAAGATAGTAGATGTAAAATATCATAGTGAATCATCTACTCATACCAGGGAGAAACTCTATGAATGTAACAAATGTAGGAAATCTCTCATCAGGAAATCTATACTCACCAATCACCAGAGAAAACATAATGGGAAAAACATTTTAAATGTTGGAAATTCTTATCCATGTCACATTTGTATTAACATCAGAGAATTTATACCATTACAAAATCCCGACCTTATCTGGAATGTAGTGGAGGTGTTTTTTCCTGAAGGTCAGACCTCATTAACTACTATATAACATATGAGGGAGAAATACCATAAGTGTAGTATAGGCAGGAAAGTGTTCTTTACAAACCTACAGTTCAGTATGTATCAGTGGTTTCTGTCATGGTATGTATGTAGCTGTCCCTCCAAAGCTTCTTACATTCACAGGCGGAGCTCTTGGATGAGGTATGCATTTTGGGGTTCACCCCTGACTCACTGTTAAGGTGAAGGGTCTGAAGGTGGCTGGGGATGTACCTGGAAGGACTTATCTCCCTCCCTGGCTCTCGCCTGGATACTCTGCATCCTGGACACCTTGCTGTGAGTAGCACACCTGCACCAGGCCCTTTCATCATGGGCTTCTTCTGGGGCCAGGCAAAAACAGACTAAAATATGAATCAGAATAAACCCTACTTCCATCAAGTTGTGAGTGCTAGGCACTCTGTCCCAAAGGTGAAAAGAGACTTTCATATCAAGGACAAACCATATAAATATCATGAATATTAGAAAGCCTTCTACTGGGAGTTATTTCTCACTCAAAATCATACTGGAGAAACACCTTACAATTGTACTGGGTGTGGAAAAACCCTTTCCTTGAAATCAAGCATTGTTAGACATGAAAGAAGTCACATGGTGCAGAAGCCCTATAAATGCACAGAATGTGGGAAACACTTCAGCAGAAACATCAAACCTTACTACTGTATATCAGAAAAGAAACTGGAAATAAGTCTGATGTATGCACAAAATAAAGAAAGCTTTTCACCAAGAAATCAAAACTCACTGTACATCAAAGAACTCAGACGAGGGAGAAATCTTATAAATGTGCTAAATGTTGGAAAGTATTCTCCAAGAAATAATGCCTCACTGGGCATTACATAGGCCACAGTCAGGAAAAACTGTAAATGTAATGAATGTAAAAATGCATTCAGTGAGAAAGTGAAGCCCACTGTTCCTTAGAAGGTATATATGGGACAAAAGCCCCACAAGTGTAACAGATGCAAGGAAGATTGCTTCCTCAAAGCATCTGTTATGACCCATCAAAAATTCATGCTTGGGCCAGGGATTTAGCTCAGTGGTTCAAGTGCCTGCCTTGAAAGTGCAGGGGCCCAGGTTAGATCCTAGGTAACCACATATAACAATGCTGGGTGTGGAGACTCACACTCACTAGCAACCAGTAACACATACCACAGTGCCAGGCATGGTGGCTCATGCCTATAATCCCAGCACTTGGCATGCAGAGGCAAGAGAACTGCTGTGAGTTCAAGGCTGAGCTCAGAGCCAGCCTGAACTATGAAGAGAGGCCCTATCTCAAAACAACAACAACAAAACATTAAATTATCCAATCAAAAGATATAGCATCACTGAATCAATTTTTTAAGAGCATAGCTATCAGCCAGACATTGTGACACATGCCTATAATCTCAACATTTGGGAGGCAGAGGCAGGAGAATCACCATGAGTTTGATTTCTGTCTGAACTACATAGTGAGACCTTGTCTCAAAAAAATAAATACATAAATAAATGATAAAAACACAGTTATAGATTTTTTTCTATCCCACTTTCATTTCCTTTAAAGATATATACACTGAAAGTGAAGAGATACAAGAGAGTCTTAAGAAGAATACAGGAAAACAACCTTATTTAAAAATACTACTGAAAAACAATAAATATATATATATATATATATATATATATATATATATATATAAATTTAGCCAAGTGTGGAGACAGAGATTTATAACCTGAAGATTCCACAAAGCTAAAGATGGTGAATCACAAGTTTGAACCCAGTCTGGGGAACATAGTGACTCAGCAAGAACCTATCAAAAAAAGAAGGGCTGATGAAGTAGCTCTATGCAGAAGTTCTGAGTTCAGTCCTCAGTAACACAAGGAAGGGAAAGGGAAGAGTTGAGGAGGGAAAGGGCGAGGAAAAGAGAAATAATTTTAACCAAGATATAAATATAAACAAAATTGAAAAAAAATAAGAAAATACAAATAAATGGATAGATATCCTGTGGCTATGGAATGGAAGAATTAATATTGTTAAAATGTCCATATTATCCAATGTCACATATAGATTCAGTGCCAAATCTCAATATCCCAATGACATTTTTCATGGAAATATTTTTTTTTAAGTTGTAAGATACATATGAAGATGCCACAGTGCTTTCAAATACACAAGGCAATTTTGGGCAAAAAGATCAAAAGCAGAAGCTTGTCTCTTCCAGATCTGAAATCTACTACAAAGTTATAGAAATCAAAACAACAAGGTATAGACCTAAAACCAATCAGTGGGAAACAATAAAGCACCTGAAAATAAATCTTTGTATTTGCATTCAATTTTTTTCAATAAAGATGCCAGGAACAAGCAGGAACAAGAGAAATAAAGTCTCTTTAATAAATGGTGAGGAAAAAAAGAATATCCACCTGCAAACGTATAAAATTCATTTCATATATATACAAAAATAAACTCAAATGATTTAAAGACAAGTTTAACACCTGAAACTACAAGGTGAAAACAGGAAAACCTCCCAGACATCAGTCTTGGCAGTGGATTTTTTTAACCCCTTTAACACACACAACAAATGAAAAAACAGTTGAGCAGATAAAACGGAAAAACTTCACGGTGAAGGAAACAATCAACAGAATGGAGATGACCCTCTGACATTAGACTGCACTAGTAAACTATATACCTGACAAGGACTTAAAATCTATAAGAAGTCAATCAAGCAACCAAATGAGTAGCAAGAGAACAAATAACCCCAAATCTAAAATGGCTTAAAGATCTGTATAGTCACTACTCAAAGGAGAGACACTCACTTCGGCAGCACATATGCTAAAAATTGAAACCAGGATGACATGGGATTGAGGATGTAGCTCAGTAGTGCCATATCTGACTAGCAAGTGCAAGTTCTAAGTTTGATCTCCATTGCAAAAAAATAAAATAAGAGAGAGAGAGAGAGGGAGAGAGAGAGAGAGAGAGAGAGAGAGAATGAGATCCAAATACCAAATATGTATAGATCTGGTCACCATTACTAGTCATTAGAGGAATGCACATTAAAGCACAATTAGCATCATCTGTGCTTTAATATTACAATCTGTGAATTACAGCTGCATGCTTTTTAGTGAAAAGAGCATTGTTTTCTCACTCTAGTCTAGCTTCTGGAGGAAAAGAGCTGTTTATTCAATTGTGATAGAAATTCTATTTTTAGTCAGGTTAATTACTATACTCATTTCACATTCCCATTCTGATACTAAAACAAAACATTACCTTCAAACCCAACACAAATTACACTCAAGCCTGTACCTAGTCTAATCTGCATTCCTTCTCCCACTTGCAACTGATACTAGCCAATATGATATAATCAAAATGCTCTTAGGTCCCAGGCTATGTGTCAGTAAGAATCGCACTAGAAATAGCTAACTTGTTTTTCTGTTTGGATGGTTTATGTCTTTTGAAATTTTAATAGTCTGAGAAAATTTTAATGGGGTATTTGATATAACTAAATATGCAACCATTTCAGAACATAAAAATAAATAAGTAGGTTTAGAGAATTAAGCTTATGATGCTCTGACCTAACTCCTTTGATGAAAAAGAAAAACAAGACAAGAGAAAGTATGGGGAAGGGAAGAGAAAAGAAAAAGACCTGGTTTTCCAGCTATATTTAGACAAATAAGACTATTTGTATATTAGAATTTCTATCTATAAAATTCAGTAATTTTAGCATCTGTTAGGAAGAGGGGGGAGGTAAACCTAGGTTTAGGTGAGTATAATTCCTAAGAGATTTTACATTAGAACTTACCAGAAATTGGACAAAGTTCATCTCACACTGAAATCAGAAAATAAGAATGTTCAGGACACATGTGGGGCCTTTAAGTGAATTTTAATTTAATCTCTAGATGTTAATGGCATCTGTGGGCAACACTGTTTTCTAAATGTCAGGAAATATAAATTTCTGCAAGCGCTGGTACTAGGAAGAAAACATATTAAGTTTGGCTTTGAAGGTGAGCTTGGATGAGAATAAACAGGAAGTTGAAGGTCACAAATCATGTTTAGATAAACGATACCACGTGGTGACTAATCTAGCATTAGAAGTCATTGGCGCTGAGAACATGCACTCACTGTAAACTGATCATGTTTAGCACCTCAGTTCTCTTAGCATTTATTAATTTTATATGAGTGCAGCTCACTTGTGCCATTTTTCTTAATTAGGTAACATTATTATAAATTAACATGATAGATATTACATATACATTTTCATAGAAAAAGTCTCTACAGGCTCATGTGCAATGTACAAAAGAAATGGAGGTGATAAAAGGGGAAATGGATGATACTGAACAGAATAAAACGCTTTCTTAGGTAATAGCATTGAGAGACTACGTGAAGCTTTTTTCAAAATTTCCACTCCATGGAAAAGAGACACCTACCTTATCTTGAAATATTCATTCATACATTCATTTAAACTCCTGGGGCAGGGCAATGTCAGAAACCTAAGAATATTAGAAAAATTCTGGAAAATGGATGATGAAAAAATATTTTTTAAAAAAGGCAGAGATGAGTTATTAATAGAGGGTGTGGAGCATCACAAACAAGAAAATTCAGCCAGTTGTTTTCTTCAGTTGGGAAGCATTCAGAGCAATTGGTCCTCAAGTAAAATAAGGAAACAGAAACATTAAGCAAATAATAACCAACTTCAGATAATTAACATTTCAGTTAGACGCTTGGCAGCGTGGAACCAGACAGGATTTTTCAAATCCCTGCTTTGCTACATTAGCAGTGTGAGTCTTATCCTCTACATGCCTCGGTTTTCCTAATCTATAAGCAGGGATATCAACATCACTGTGCCGTTAACTAATTGTATCCATTGGAGTAAGATACACCCAATTAAACTGGATCAGCACAGTTCTGATGGTGGCTGAGGGGATTAACAGAAGACAAGATCCATCCTCGGTTGGCTTCAAATAAAAACAAGAAGGAAGCCTCCCTTCTGTTCCTTTGAGGAGCTGGAGTCCGTGTGTGTGTGTGTGTGTGTGTGTGTGTGTGTGTGTGTGTGTGTGTGTAACAGGGGATAGAACTTGGTCCTGGTGCTTAACAGGTAGGCATGGTACCACTTGAGCTAAATCCCCAGTCTTACAGTCTTTACCTTCAGCTTAGATGTCATCTTCTGTTTTCTAGTGCAAACTCCTCAGCCCTCAGCATAGACCTTTTGGCCTCCTGATGTGGTCTAGCACAGGACACTATAGTGAGCTCCAGGTCTTTGGTTTGTCCCTTTGGATCTCTAATGTGCAGATAGATCTTTTGCATCTTTGCACAGCTGACTCTGCAGGCAGCCATCATAAGCCAATCTTGTAAATTCTTTTATATATTTGTACATCTTCCATTAAATCTGTGTCTCATAAGCACTGATACAACTCTCTTTCTCATACAATAGTGATAAAGAGTAAATGGATATGTCCCTAGCATTTGCTAAGTGACATCTACCTGTTTACTTTCATTATTATTTACCCACAAGGTCCGGAAGCTTTGGGGGAAAAGCTCTAGATGGATGCAACAATGAAAAACAAGCAATATTTTAGATTCACTAAACTTATTAATGGCTAAGTGATGAAAAAATCACTCAAGAAAAATTCTAAGTTTTTATTGTTTTCATATGTGGGAATGTTATAGTGGTGAAATTTAATCCATATGTATTTTAAGAGTCCTAAACAAAATCAGTAATCTGAAAATTTGAGTGAGTAGACTTTAAGCCACACAGAAGATCACATCTGACAGATGGACAGTAGTACTGTCCCGGTGTGTGGTTACAGTGAGGTGGTGTGCTGCCCCCAACATCAACTTGATTTGCAAGAGAACTGAGGACACTTCTAGAAAAGTGTTCCATATTACAGCACTTAATATAGGCCAATAAAGGTATGCTTAATGTGTGCATGTGAAAACTATATCCAAATGACTCTAAGAAGCCTGAAGAAAACCATATTTTCCTTAGTAAGATAAAATTCCTGTTGAAGGCAGAAAAACCACAGTGTACTAAAGTAGCTTAATGTTAGAAGAATGCATTAGATTCCATAAGCAGCATTTCAGCTTCCCTGAAAATCCATTCTGCTGACTCCAAGACCTGACAGCCCCTGGACGGCCAAAGGAAAAGACTCCTTTGTTTAACAAATTAAAAAATATTTCTGAAGCTCTGTTACACCTTTAGAGTCAATGATAGCCCACTGACAGATGAGTTTTTCTTAAATCACAAAACTTCAAACAGCATTATTTATATTTGTTCAACAGAAATGTGTGCAAGCGAAAGAAAAAGTTTGGTGGCAAAAAAAAAATAGGGATATACAGTCTATGTATGTAGGGACTGACAGATTGTAAGAAGGGCTGGGGAATGGGAAAAAATGAGAATCCAGATGTATCATGTACAGGTACAAATTCTCAAAGTTGAATGCAAATATAATGTACATATATTATGTATATATGTATACATTTATGTATGTGTAATATATATGTGTGTGTGTATAACATATACACATATATATATGTATGTATACATATATACATAGTGACATTTTATTTTGTTTTAATTAGTTAAATTTTAAATTTGAAAAGTATTGCATGGCTGTTGGATAGCACAAACAAAAGCATGGCAAGTGGCAATGTACCTCTGAAGTAAAGCACATATATGTGTGTGTATACATATATATGTGTATACATATACTACACACACACACACACACACACACACATATATTGCATATAATGTGACCTAACTATATGCACATATGTATCATTTCTGTACTTTATGATGTGATTTAACTATATGGATATATGTATCACTTCTGTACCTTATAATGTGACCTTGTATGATCGGGCTATATGAAAACAAAAGGGGAATATGTAGGGAAAAATGTAGCGTTTCCTGGGACAACCAGTTAAGCAGAACTTCTGAGCTCATTATATAGAACTCCTGAATCTTTTTATTATCAGGATGTTCCCCAGGTTTGTTAATTTGAATTTATTCCATAATAAAAGATCTGTTGAAAGACAACTCAGGGCTTCAGTCCTCCCAGGCAGTTCTCCTTGCTGTAACTCATTCTGAGTGCCTCTGTTTACTTCCTCGACCCCGAACATTATATCGCAATCACACTGACAAGTGGTGTCGCACATTGGCCCCCCACATTGGGCACCACTTGTCGGTGTAATTTTTAATCTATTTTCCTCTTCCTCTGCTTTAAGAATCCCTCTCATATTATAGGTTCCAGGGAGCCAGCTAGTCTCATTTATTACAATTACATTTGGGTCTCCCCTTATGGACTCCTCTATTAATAGAATTAGAAATATTACATGTCCAATAAGTATAGAAATATTACAAGTCAAATAAGTATAGTTTTGTCCACTTACCTCGCCAAAAATAGAGCTATGGGTGTTACCGGTTTTACCATTGATTTGGCTTTACTGGTTTTTTCAGTTGTCCCCATACTGAGGGATCAACTGATTTCCTTCAGTAGTGTTCGCAGTCTCTTTGGCCTTGAGATTTTTCGTTGAGGCACACAATTTTTCATGACCTGTAGAAGTGTAAGCGTATCCTCGCCCATACCACAGTATATGAGATATTGGTAAAAACTAAGAGATTTAACCCACTGCTTTCTACTTCTTTGAAAAAGGGGAGACTAAGTCAATGATCAAACTTGACACTCTTACATGAGATTACCTTCAGAGATAGTTGGCTAAAGATTCTGCTTTGCTATCCACATGGAGAGCCAGAAGTACTTATTATCTTTTCAGTCACTTAACTAAAGTCCTGATAATGAATATATATATCAGGAAGATGGTTGAGTAGCAAAGAATAGAGAAAGAACTTTTCTGGGATTTGTGTCCAGACATTGGAATATGGTGGCTGAAGGAGGAGAAAAAAGATGGAAGTGAATTCCTGGGACACTGGAAGGATCTTATATGAGAAATGGAGTTCATGAGGACAGCAGAGAAAGACTTCAACAAAAAAAAGGGAGGTGGCAGGTGGTGTTTTGCCTCTGAGTCTGGACTCACAGCATGGGGAGAATGGGTCAAACCTACATACACAGGGTGACTACTGGCAAACCCAGAGCCCTCCAAGGAGATAGGCACCAGTGGAACACAGCAGTGGATTTTACAGACTGCAGAGGATGGTGAGTTGTTTGGGCTCAGACAGCACCCAAGAGAGGACAATTGGCCAGTAGCCATGTTGGAGAGGTGTCGACTGATCCTTGAACTGAGACTAGCTACAAGCCAGCTTCATCTAGTGACTCTGAGTGCCACATTGAGGGTCCCAATTTCAAGTCAACAAGAGGCACAAGGACTATGACATACTCAATAAAACTGATCCCAGCCTCATGACAGGAGGCTACCTTAAACTTCAGTGGAACTAAAGGTCCAGTCTTGCTGAAATTATCTATAAGCCCACCATAAACCAATAACTGGCTTGCTGGGATTAAGTAATCATACCTGAACTCTCTTCTTGTGTTGGCTACCAGTGACAGCAGAGAAACACCTTAAATATAACACTTTTATTCTTTGCTTTCTTTTTTCTTCTTTTTTCTTCATTTATTTCCCTTTTTTCTAGTTTTAATTCTGTTTTTGCTTGATGATTTGTTCTTAGTTTTGCATATCATTAATACGGTTTCAAGTTTTATTGCTGTGATTGTTCTGTTCTTGCTTTTATTTCCTCCTTCTGTCTTCCTTTCCTGTCTCCACCAAATCTTCCAGTTAGTATCATCTTCTATCCTCCAACATTTCTTAAAACTCATCTTGTATTTCTCTATTTATTTCCCCTAACCTCTTCTAAATTTTCACCTCTTAAGGTAAAATTGTTATATTGTAGCTTATATAATACATATAATTTTCTGGATCATTCTACATTCTGTTACATAACCACAAATCTAGTTCAGATGGTTATAAGTGTCAAGTTCATAATTATCACAGTGTGTCATTTTTAGGCTGTTTCATGTTATTTTTTATTGCTGGTTGTACTACTTTAGCCAAAGTGACAAAATTGTTCTATTCAATTGTTCTTCCTGGTTCATCAAGGCTGAAATTGCCAAAGACTCTTTAAAATAAAACCTTTAGGCCAGGGCCAAACAAAAGGGCACTGGGCCAGCTAGGCAGAAACTTCTCGTCCCCAAGAAATTGAGGAAGTAAGATACTGCCATAGACTTAAAATCCAAAATCCAGCTACACCTGGAAGAAAACTCTTGGAAGGAGTAATTTCCTAAGGATTCTGAATCTGGGTGATAAACCTATTTGCCACATACAATCTACAAGAATTAACCAGGAATTAAACTAAAAAACAAAACAAAACAAAACCCAGGAGACATTTGAACAAGATGCAACTTCCTAGACTTTCAGGTCACCACAGGCACATGCAATCCAAATGCCACTCACCTAAACTCTGAAATGGTAACAGCAGAAGTAGTATTCAAAGAAGAAATAATTTCTCAAGTAACTATAGAGATGGTGACCACAATGAGACATGCTTAGTAACTCCAAAGTAGTTCCAAATTAAAAGAAATAGAGGAACACAGGAAAATGATGGAAACTACAAACATTTAGACTAGGAAAGAAATGGAACCCATAAAACAGATTCAAACAGATATCGAAGAGATTAAAAATTCTACCGAGAGTATATGCAGCAGAATGAGACAGTGTGGGAACAGAATATCAGTTAGAGAAGATAGGAATGTGGTTATTTATCATGCAGACAGGGATCTTTTAAAAATTTCAAGAGAAATTTAACAGCTCTTGACCAGGAGCTGTTAGATGATACAAAGAAAATAACACAAGATTGGAATAAATTAAAAAGCAGGAGGTAGCATAACTAACATTTTTAAAATATTAATATAAATTGTGTCAGAAAACTTCCCAAACAAGAAAAAAGACTTTGACATACAGATAAGTTGGGCATACAGAACTCCAACTGGCCATGATTAAACAAACAAACAAACAAACAAAAACTTCCTCAGGATATATAATAATCAAGATTCCACAATTTAACACAAGAACAGAACCTTCAAATGTGTCAGAAAAAACAAATAACTCACATAAGAAAGACCTTTCAGCTTTTGTTTGTTTTGTTTTTTTTAATCAAGGCCAGTTGGAGTTCTGTATCCCACACAATATATATAATAGATTCAATGCAATCCCTATTGAAATTCCAACAGCACATTTCACAGATCTAGAGAAAAAAATTCAAAAATTCATATGGAATCACGAAAGACCTAGAATAGCAAAAGCAATTTTAAGCAATAAGAACATGATGGGGAGGTGAGTATTATGACCCCCAATTTGAAACTATGGTATAAAGCCACTGTGATAAAAACCACATGGTACTGACAAAGCAACAGACTTGAGAACCAGGGGAGTAGATTAGAAGATCGAGAAACAACTCCAGACACACTAAACTATCTCATTTTTGACAAAGGAGCCAACTACCCTCAGTAGAGTAAGGATAGCCTCTTTAACAAATGGTGCTGGAAAAAACTGGACTTTAACCTGCCAAAGTCTGAAGTGAGAACTATCTCTTTCACCATGTACTAAAATAAAATCAAAGTGGATTAGGGACCTAAATATTAAAACAGACACACTAAACCTGCTACAAAACAGGTTAGGTAAAACTCTTGAAGATTTTGGTTTAGGAAAAGATTTTATGAACAAATCCTCTGTAGCACAAGAACTGGTAAAAGAAATCAACAAATGGTATCTCATTCTATTGAGAGGTTTCTGCACAGCAAAAGAAACCACCAGCAAAGTGAAAAGGCAACCAACAGTATGGGAAAGAATCTTTACCAGTCGTTTCTCAGACAAAGAGTTACTATCTAGAATATATAATGGGTTTAAAAAATCCAGTCCACACAAATTTCAAGACCCAATTCAAAAATGGGCATCTGAAATGAACAGACACTTTTCAGAGGAAGAAATAAAAGCAGCTAAGAAGCAAATGAAGACATGTTCAACATCACTAGCCATTTGAGAGACACAGGTGAAAATAACACTAAGACTTCATTTCACTCCGCAAAGAATGGCTGCTATCTCAGAATTAACCAGCAACAAATGTTGGTGAGGCTACAAAGAAGAAAGAAGACTTCTCCACTGTTGGTGGGAGTGTAGACTCATACAACCCCTGTGAGATCAGTCTAGAGATTCCTCAAAAAACTACAATTAGAGGTGCCATATGACCCTGCTATTCCTCTGCTAGGTATATACACAAAAGAATTAAAAGACTTATATCACAGTTACATATGGGCACTTATGTTTACAGCAGCTCAGTTTGTGATTGCTAAATCTTGGAAACAACCAATATGTCCATGAACTGGAGACTGGATAAAATAGTTGTGGTTCTTCTACAGAATGGAGTATTACTCTACCATAAAAAATGATAAGACTGAATCATTTACACTTAAATGGACGTACCTTGAGAATATCCTCATAAGTGAAATAAATAGATCACAGATGTATAAATATCGTATCTTTTCTCTGGTATGAGAAAATTAAGATGTAAATGAGTTCTATACTGTATGTTATATATTGTGAAATAGAAAATACTTAAAGAGAAATGGGATGAAAGAGTAAATAATGAGATTATTTATTAAAAAGAAAAGGAAACAAAGCTTATGTATACAGGGGGAGGGGGTAAAAGGGTGGGTAGATTTTGGGAAAAAAATGAGAATTAAATTGTGTCATACACTGGTACAAGTTCTCATTGTTGAGTGTAATTATGTTTGTATGTAATGTACCAATAAAGATTTCATTAAAGAAAAAGAAAGAAAGCCCTTCAGAATGATAGCAAACTTCACAACACAATCCAAAAAGTGAAGAACTTGGAGAGAATTATTTCAAGCTGTAAAGGAAAATAAGCTCCAACTCAGATTAACATATCCTGAAAACTATTTCAAAACTGATGAAAAAGAAGATACTTCTATGACAAAGAACACCTGAAGAAATCTATGAAAAAAAATCAGTCCTCCAAAGTGCTCTGAAGGATAGTCTAGAAAGAGATAAGGAGGATTACAACTCCATGGATCTCAACAGAATGAATTTACCAGGCAAGGCCAGAAATTGAACAGAAAAAAAAGGAGGAGGCCAACAACAGAAAAAAATAATATGACAGAAATAAATAAAAATATATCAGTTATAATTACTGTTAGTGGTCTCAATTCACCAATCAAAAGAAACAGACTGGCAGAATGCATCAAGATGCAAGGTCCAAATATATGTGGCATACAGGAAATATATTTAATTAAAAGAAAAATCCACTGACTGAAGTCAAAGTATGGAAAATAATACTCCAACCAATAGGAACTTGGAAAAAAGGAAGGGTAGCTATACTATTTGCAGAAAAGTGGACTTCAAGCCAAGATTGATTAAGAGAAACAAAAAAGATCACTATATCCTTATACAAGTAACAATTTAAGAGGAAGAGATAAAAATCATAAATATAACATATGTGCACCAAATTTCAGTGCATTCAACTGTGTAAAATAGGCATGAAAAATCAAATAAGCACTAATATTATTGTAATGTAGGACCACAATACCACATTGTAACAAATAGACAGGTCAACTAGACAAAAAAAAAATCAATAATGAAATGTCAGAATTGAACCAAACTTTTGAACAAATGGATGTATTAGATGTCTACAGAGTGCTCCACCTCATAATATTAGCATACATATCCTTCTTAATTGCACACAGGACAGTCTCCTAAATAGACCACAAAGTACCTCATAGAACATGCTTAAGTAAATGCAAGAGAATTGAAATTATCCCGTGCAAATTGTCAGATAATAGTGCAATGAAACAGAAAATAAATGGTAAAAGAAACCACAAGAGGATAAGAGACCTAAATATTAAAACAGACACTCTAAACCTCCTGCAAAACAGGTTAGGTAAAACTCTTGAAGACATTGGCTTAGGGAAAGACTTCATGAACAAAACTTCTATAGCACAGGAATTGGCTGAAGAAATCAACAAATGGGACCTCGTTCTTTTAAAAAGCTTCTTTTTAGCTTTTTAACCAACAATGTGGGAAAAAATCTTTACGAGCTGTTCCTCAGATAAAGGGCTATTATCTAGAATATATAAAGAGCTCAAAAAAAATCAACCCACCCAAATTTAATGACCAAATTCAAAAATGGGCTTCGGAAATGAATCGATATTTTTCAGAAGAAGAAGTAAGAGCAGCTAAGAAGCATATGCAGAAAGCTCAACATTATTAGTCATTCGAGAGATGCAGATGAAAACAACATTGAGATTTCATCTCACTCCACATAGAATGGCTGCCATTTCAGAATCAGCCAACGGCAAATGTTGGGGAGGCTGAGGAGAAGAAGGAACCCTTCTCCACTGTTGGTGGGACTGTAGACTCGTACAACCCCTGTGGAGATCAGTTTGGAGAATCCTCAAAAAGCTAGGATTGATGTTCCCATTTGACCCGGCCATTGCCCTGCTAGGTATATACACACAAGAATTAAAAGACTCATATCACAGTGACATATGTGCACCCATGTTTATAGCAGCCCAATTTGTGATTTCTACATCTTGGAAACAAGCCAAATGTCCATCCACTGGAGACTGGATAAAAAAGCTGTGGTTCTTCTACAGAATGGAGTATTATTCTGCCATAAAAAATGATAAGTTTGAATCATTTCTACTTAAATGGACATACCTTGAGGATATCCTCATAAGTGAAATAAATAGGGCACAAATAGGTACATATCGCATCTTTTCTCTGGTATGCGAAAATAAGGATGTAAATGAGTCCCAGCACTGTATGTTATATATTGTGAAATAGAAAATGCTCAATGTAAAATAGGGTGAAGGAGGAAAATGTTTAGATTGTAACCAAAAAGTAAGGAAACAAATTTTATGTATATGGGGGGTGGTAGGGTGGGTAGGGCTATGGGAAAAAATGAGAATTAAGTTGTGTCTTATACTGGTACAAATCCCCATTATGGAGTGCAATCATGATGTGTATATTTAATGTACCAATAAAGATTTTAAAAAAAGAAACCACAAGAACTTCAAAAACATATGGAAACAACCAGCGAATCACAGAGGAAATTGAAGAAGAAATTAGACCATATGGTCATCTCAATTGATGTAGAAAAATGTTCAACAAAATCCAGCACCCTCTCATGATTAAAACTCTACAGAAAATTGATATCTCAATTATCCCAATCTAATAAAAGCTATTTCAATCTGATAAAAGCTATTTATGACAACAGCCAATACCATACTAAATGGACAAAAGCTGAAAGTTTTCACTCTAAAATCAGGAACAAGACAAGAATGTCTACTATCACCACTCCTGTTCAATATAGTTCTGAAAACATTATCCAAATCAATAAGACAAGACAAACAACAGAAAAGAATAAGGATAGGAAAGGAATAAATTAAATAATAATTATTTATGGATGACATGATACTCCATATAGAAGATCTTGAAAATTTCAGTGAAGAATTTCTAGATTTAATAATCAACTTCAGTAGCATAGTTGGATACAAAGTCAACATTCCCAAATCAGTAACCTTCCTGTACATGAACAACAAACTTACAAAAATTTTAGGTAAACAGTACTTTTAAGAATAGCATTCAAAACTTGAAATACCTAGCAATTGATTTAACAAAGGAGGAAAAAAACCCCCAACACTGAAAATGATAGTACTCAGTAAAGAAATTTAAAATGATATCAGAAAATAGCAAAATATCACTGTTCTTGGATAGGAAGAACTAATAGCAAAGTTAGCCATACATCCAAACTTGTATGCTGGTTTAATGCAAATTTCATCAAATCTCCAATAGCACATCCCACAAAATGAAAAAACACAATCCTAAAATATATTTGAAACCAAAAGACATCTGTTATACCAATGGATATTCTGGACAACAAAGGCAAGGCAGGGGATATCACAATTCCTGACTTAAAATTATACTACAAATCTACTGTACTAAAAAGAAAATAACAAAAGAGCATGATACTAGCCAAAATAACAGATGTGAGGATCAGTGGAATGGATTGAAAGATGTAGAAATAACTCCAGAATACTCAGCCACCTCATCTTTGACAAAAAAGCCAAACACCTCCACTGGAAGAAGTATAGCTTCTTTAAGAAATGTTACTGGACATACCTTGAGGATATCCTCATAAGTGAAATAAATAGGGCACAGATAGGTACATATCACATCTTTTCTCTGGTATGAGAAAATGAAGATGTAAATGAGTCCTAGAATTGTATGTTATATATTGTGAAATAGAAAATGCTCAATGTAAAATAGCAAGAAGGGGGTAAAAGTTGAGATTGTAACAAAAAAGTAAGGAAACAAATTTTATGTATATGGGGGGGGCGGTAGGCTGGGTAGGGCTATGGGAAAAAATGAGAATTAAGTTGTGTCTTATACTGGTACAAATCCTCATTACGGAGTGCAATCATGATGTGTATGTGTAATGTACCAATAAAGATTTTAAAATTTAAAAAAAAAGAAATGTTACTGGAAAAACTGGCTTTCCACTTGTCAAAGATTTGTACTAGACCCAATATCTTTCATGACACACTAAAGTAAAAAACAAAGATCTAAAATTTAAAACAGATACACTTAATATGCTAGAAGATAGATAGAACTCGAAGACATTGGTATAGGCAAAGACTTTCTGAACAAAGCCTCAGTTGCAGGGAAATTATCACAAAGAATTAATAACTGGGATTTCACCTTATTAAAAAGCTTTTGCACAGCATGAGAAACCACCACCAGAGTGAAAAATCAAACCTCAGTGCAGGAAAAATTTTTGCCAAATGTTCCTTAAAGGACTAACATCTAGATAATAAAAGAACTCAAGAAAATCAGACCAAATTTAAAGACCTAATCCAAAAATGGGCCTTTGAAATGAAAAGACACTTTTCAGATGAAAAAAGACGAATAGCAAATAGATATATAAAAATGTTTCAACATCATTTGTCCTTTGCAAAATAAGATTGAGATTTCATGTCACTCTAGAAAAAATGGCTATTATCAAGAAATTACCCAAAAAGAAATTCTAAGGGGGCTATTAAGAAAAATAAATTGTTCTCACTGTTGGTGGGAGTGTAGACTAGTGCAACTATGTAGAAATCAGTGTGGAGATTCCTCAAAGAACTAAAACCAGAGGTTCCATTTGACCCAGATAGTCACCTTCTTGGTATCTTTCCAAAAGATCATACCACAATAATATATGGCCATCCATGTTTATAGAAGCACAACTTGTATAGTTAAATCTTAGAATAGCCCATATACCCATCAACAAATGAATAG